>SJXQ01007815.1:400496-411361 GCA_006408695.1 Aepyceros melampus
CCACCCCCCCCTCGCCCCCTGCCAACCCCTGCCAAAATACCAAAATTTTGTTCTTTGAAAATACCAACAAAATTTGGTACTTTTGTTAGTATATAGCTGGCCTCACTAGATCAACTAAAGAAAAAAGAGAGATTAACAAAAGCCAAGAAGAGGGGACATCACTACTAACCCTATAAAAATTTCTCTCATAGCTCAGTTGGTAAAGAATCTGTCTGCAATGCAGGAGACCTGGGTTCGATTCCCGGGTTGGAAAGATCCCTTGGAGAAGGAAATGGCAATCTACTCCAGTATTCTTGCCTGGAAAATCCCATGGACAGAGGAGCCTGGTGGGCTACAGTCCATGGGGTTGCAAGAGTCGGACACGACTTAGCAACAAAACCAAACCAGGGGTTATTATAAACAACTTTATGCAAACACATTATACAGCATAAGTGAAATGGACAAACTACTTGCTGCTGCTGCTGCTAAGTCACTTCAGTCATGTCCGACTCTGTGTGACCCCACAGACGGCAGCTCACCAGGCTCCCCTGTCCCTGGGATTCTCCAGGCAAGAACTCTGGAGTGGGTTTCCATTTCCTTCTCCAATGCATGAAAGTGAAAAGTGAAAGTGAAGTTGCTCAGTCATGTCCGACTCTTCGCGACCCCATGGACTGTAGCCTACCAGGCTCCTCCATCCATGGGGTTTGCCAGGCAAAGTACTGGAGTGGGGTGCCATCGCCTTCTCCAGGACAAACTACTTAGAATTATATAAATTACTAAAACTGAAAAAGAAATAAAAACAATAAATGTATGAAAAGTAAAGAAATTGAGTTCATAATAAAAATTTTTCTAACAAGGAAAAGCACAGGCCTAGATGGGTTCACAAGTGAAATCTATCAAACAGTTTAAGAATATTGAAAGTCACATCCGAGTCTTTGGGACCCCGTGGACTATACAGTCCACGCAATTCTCCAGGCCAGAATACTGGAGTGGGTAGTCTTTCCCTTCTCCAGGGGATCTTCCCAACCCAGGGATCGAACCAGGGTCTCCTGCATTGCAGGTGGATTCTTTACCAACTGAGCTATCAGGGAAGTGAATGTTAATTCCCAGAAAATAAAAGGGGCCATTCATTACTCTGATACCAAAGTGAGACAAAGATATCACAGGAAAAGAAAACTACAGATGAATATCTCTAACAATATGGACACAAATATTCTCAATCAAATATGAGTAAATTAAATCCATCAATATATTAAAAATTATATATCATGATCAAGTGGAATTTATCTTAGCAATACAAGGTTAGCTTAACATCCAAAAATAATGTATTTAGAGAGTTAAATACTTCATTCTCAGTAATGTTCACCAATAATAGAATGTCTGAGTATGGCATAATCACACAATATATTCTTACTAGAAATGAGAATGTACAGTGTACATCTACAGAAAGCAATATGAATTTCACACACAGTGTTGAATGAAGGCTGAATTAAGAGAGTGCATATCGAGTTCCATTTACATAAAGTGCAAAAATAGGCAAGACTAACCTATCATGTTAAGGGTTTAGTGTATGTATGCTATGCTGTTGCTCAGTCGTGTCCAACTCTTTGCAACCCCATGGACTGTAGCCTGCCAGGCTCCTCTGTCCATGGGGATTCTCCAGGCAAGAACACTGGAGCGGGTTGCCATGCCCTCCTCTAGGGTAGTTTCTATCTTTTAGGGCCAGAGGAGGGTAGTGCTTGATGAGACTGCAGTAGGCACTTCTGAGGATGGATAATATTGTTTCTTCATCTGAGTGCTAGTAACACAAGTGTGTTCAGTTTGTGACAATTCAGTAAACAGTGCACTTATTTACTTGTAAAATGAGCATCACCTACTGATACTACTTGGTTGGTCTACATTCAGAGCATGACAACATAGACTAAATGTACCATCTTTTATTATAGTGTTTCATCTTACTTCCTGAGACCTATCCAGTCTTATTCTCTCCCCATCAACTATTCCTCTGTTCTTCTATCTTCAATTTTTCTCCCCACTCACTCTTTATCTTTATTCTACAAATATAGTTAGGTCTCTAATCTCCTTAGAAAACAAACTCCTTAAAATCCTGTTGCCTCGACCAACGAGGTTCCTATTTCCTTCCTACATTATCACATTTCTAGAAAGGAATTATTATCTATTCTCAGAGCCTTACCCTACACTTCTTAACCCCAGGCAAGGACATTCCATAGGTAACATCTTTCTGGCCCTTCGCCTTAATCCTAGCATCACCTTAGTTAGCATCTTTTCCAGCTCTCTGTAGCATTTCCTAGTCACTTGTTCCCTCTCCTGAGAGCTCTCCTGGATTTTATGATGTTTGAACTAGCTGGACCCAGCTTCCCTGAGAAGCTCCTCTTCTCTACCAGCTCTACCCCTTCATTCCCTCAGATACTAGCATTTTATAATTCCTTGTTTCTGTTTCCACAAGATCTCCCTTGGTAATGTCTCTTCCCTATCTCTAGTCATATTTTCAGGTATTCGCAAATCTTGCTAAGTTTACATTTTTAACCGCCTGTCCTCTTTAATCTCTTTTGTCCTTTAATCCTGTCTACAAAGCACTGTCAGATACTGCCCCAGAATTACAATTCTGGCCATGTCACATGTAAATGGCTTGCCCCGCTAACTAAATGCATTCCTGATTCCTTAGCAGGGCCTTTGAAACTCTCCAAACCCGATCCCAACCCATCCCTTAGCGTAGGATCCAGCCAACCAAGATGCTGGCTAATTCCCCAGCGGGCCCTGAGCTTCCCACCGCGGTGCTCTCGCTCCTGACGCTCCCTAACCTGGTAGGAAACACTGAACTCCTAAATCTCCATTTTACTCCGTCTGCGGCAAGGCTCACCCACTCCGGTGTGCTTGCCTGGAGAATCCCAGGGACTGGAGCCTGGTAGGCTGCTGTCTATGGGGTCACACAGAGTCGGACACGACTGACGTGACTTAGCAGCAGCAGCAGCAGCGGCAAGGCTCAGCTTGAGTACCGCAGTCTTTGAGAAAATTAGTGACCTTCTACTGCTGGGTCCCGGATCCCCAAGCCCTTGCAGTCGACAGTGGGGTGGTTCTGCACTTTACACTCTCGCCACGCTGGGGTAAGACCCCTTCCCCTACTTTCCGCCCTGTAGCTTCGAGAACTGTCCTTGCAGACAGCGTGTTCACGGTGCGCGAATGTGATCTGGTCCTCTGCCCCAGATTTACAGACAGTCGGTTCTATTTTTATCTCCTTGATGCTACACTAAGCTCTATCGCTATTTCTATCTCTGTTTTCTTCTTACAGTCTCCCGTCAACTGTTTTCGACCTGGGGCAGTCCCCACGAGGTCCCACCCAGAGACCCCTCCTTCTCCCCGGTCCCCTTAATGGTTCTCTGAACCCCGCCGCCCGCCTGCCACAGAGCTGCAGTCCTCCGGGCAGCCTAGAGGGGCGCGCCGCCCCCCACTTCCGGCGCGCGCCGCCCGAGGTCATTGTGCCCCCCACCTGGGGTCTGTCCCCGCGGAGCAGAGGGTGAGTGAGGCGGTGCGGCCCCGCTGCCCCGGGTACTTCCCAAACTGCCCTGTGCGGCCTCGGCCTGCCTAGGCCCCAAGCAGAGCATGCGGTTCTACCAAGTGGCCGCCCCTCAACGGTACCGTCTGGCCGCCCGCCCTTCCGTCTGTCGGCGCATCCGTCCGTCGGTCCCTTCTTTCATGCGTTTGTCAGCTTGCGGTTCATCCACCCGCCTTTGCATCCCGGGACTCCGCGAGCACTAGCCGGCGCTTCCTGTGTGCCTGGCCGCCGACGGAAGAGTCACAGGGGCACAGATGGAATCCTTCCTCCCATTTCACTCGCCCAGAGTTCGTTCTTGTGTCCTATCTCAGCCATCCTTCTTGACTTCCCCAGTCTAGGTTAGATTTATAGGTTAGATTTTTTTTTTTTAACCAGCCACTCTCAGAGCACTTTCTACTCTCCCCCTTGTAGTTCTTTCACGATTAAAGCAGGTAATTCCGTGCTCTTTTTTTTTTTTTTTCTTCTTTTTTCTTTTTTAAACATCTGCCTTCCTACTGTTTTTCAGTCCCTGGTGGCTCAGTGGTAAGGGCTTCCCAGGTGGGGCAGTGGTAAGGACTCTTATCTGCCAATGCATGAGGTGCAAGAGACGCTGGTTCGTCTTTGGGTTGGGAAGATCCCCTGGAGAAGGAAATCCCATGGATAGAGGAGCCTGGCCGGCTACAGTCCATGATATGGGTGGGGGTGGGGGGTGGTCACAGGAGTTGCAAAAGTCTGACACGACTTAGCGACTCAACCACCACAATGCAAGGACATTGTCTTGTTTATAACTCTCAGTGCCTAGCCCAGTACCTGCACAAAGTAGGAACTCAAATGTTAGAGAGATGTATGAAAACACAGGCTTTCCTCAAAAGTGCAGTTGGTTTAGTGGAGAAGGCAGATGTGAAAGGGCAGTTCAGCAGAGTACGGGTCTAAGAGTATGAACTCTGGAGTCACACCATTTGGTTTCAAAACAATCCAGACTACTTACTAGCCTTGTGACCTGAGACAAAGTACATAACTTCTCTGTTTTTCTTCTGTAAAACTAGAATGTAGGGTGCTAGAAAGATGAATGAAGACACTTAGAACAGGTAGCTGATGCTTGACACTACAATGAAAACTCAATTAGTGTTTTCTGTTACAGTTTAAGCAGACAAGGTAGATACTTTATACTGCAGCAAGCGGGAATGTCCAAAAGTGCCCTGGACTTCCTTGAGTTTCTTGGACTAAGCTACCTGAGACCAGGATTTCATTCCCAGAGGTGCTTCTGGCCTGCAACTGGGTCCCTTAGACAACTCCAAAAACAGCTGACACTTAAATTCACACTTCTGGTCCGAAGCAGTCGACTTATGCCCCTTGCTGACAAGGCTGCTTTCTCATATTTACACTTTAAGAATATAGAAGGAGCACTCCCTTGAATTACCTTCCATCAATTCCCTGGTGGTTCAGTGCAGGGGCCATGGATTGGATTCCCTGGTCAGGGAACTAAAACCCTGCATGCTGCACACAGCTGAAAAAACAACAGAAGCCCAAAATGAAAGGAGAGGGGAAAAAAAAAAAAACCCACCAGAATTCTTTTCTATGGGATAATGGGAGAATCAGGGGACATGTGCTCTTTTTACTCACCACTCAGTAAGTTTCCCCAATAAAGCCTATTCTGTAACCCATGCCTTCTGACGTGAAATTTGCGTTTCCCTTATCCACTATGTTGAGTGCTGTATGCACGATATGTTGAGAATCTCCTCTGGGCCAAGTGTTCTAAAATGCAACTTTTATTATTATTTAGTTATGGGGAGGTCAACAGATAAGGAGATGATTGGTGAGAAAAGGTGGTTTGTAACAGGTCTCAAAAGAGCAGGGCCATGCCTGGCTCACAGAGCCACTTGGGGAAGCACCAGGGTCAGTTAGGAGGTAAATGAGTGGAAAGTGGGCAGGAGCCTTTATTGTGTCTTGTGTAGCAAGAAACAGGGCAAGGCCATCAGGTTTAGGATTGGCTACTTTGAATAATTTCAAAGTAGGGACAGGGCTCTGAGGCATAGGAGTTGTCCTTGATTGTCTGATACCTGATCGTGGGGTGATTAGAGCAGGGGAATGGTGGTCCTGGATGAGAAAGCCCCCTGGAGGAGGTGGTGGGTGTGTGGGGCTCTGGATTGGTTGCTTGGTATGTAAAAGGCATACCTGCAGGCAAGTTTGCTATCTCTTGAAGTCTGCTAGCCCTGGAAAGGGCAGTCCCTCCAGTGTTGACAAGGCCCTAGATGTCAAAGCATCAGAATTTAAAAATGCTTAATATACCAACCAAAGCTAAATGTTTATGTTATTCCAGTTCATGTAATAACTCTGATGAAAGCATTGTTGACTCCATTTTTAATGGAGAAGAAATGGAATCTCAGAAAGGTTTAGTTGGTTACTAATATCATAGCTTGTAAGAGGCTGCATTATGATTCCGCATTGTGGGGTCACCTGATTCCAAAGCTGGTGCTTTTCCTGTGAGCTAAGTCATCTCCTTGCAGTATGAGAAATGGGGACTTTTTCAGACCTAATTAGGCATTTAACAATGTTGACCGCTGCCTGTTTTAAACTCTCCTTTCTTAACTGTAGTGACACTCTTTCTTTTATATATGTAATGCCTACTATGTACTACACATTGGATTGGGTGATGGAGACACAGTGGGAAGCAAAAATCTTGATGTGGCTTATAATCTCATTGTGGAGGATGACAGGTATTTCTTGAGCTTCCTCGGTGGCTCAGCAGTAAAGAATTCACCTGCAGTGAAGGAAATGCAGGAGATGCCACTTCAATCCCTGGGTCTGGAAGATCCCCTAAAGGAGGGCATAGCAAAGGAGCCTGGCAGGATACAGTCCATGGGGTTGCAAAGAGTTGGACATGGCTGAAGCAACTGGGTACACATGCATGGGTATTACTCAAATAATCCACTGAAGTATCAGTTCAGTTCAGTCCCTCAATCATGTCTGACTCTGCAACCCCATGGGCTGCAACACACCAAGCTTCCTGTCCATCACCAACTCCCAGAGCTTGCTCAAACTCATGTCCATTGAGTCGGTGATGCCATGCAACCATCTCATCCTCTGTTATTCTCTTCTCCTGCCTTCAGTCTTTCCCAGCATCAGGGTCTTTTCAAATGAATCAGTTGTTTGAATCAAGTGGCCAAGGTATTGGAGTTTCAGCTTTAGCATCAATCCTTCCAATGAACACCCAAGACTGATCTCCTTTAGGATGGACTGGTTGGATCTCTCTTTGCAGTCCAAGAGACTCTCAAGAGTCTTCTCCAACACCACGTTCAAAAGCATCAATTCTTAGGCGCTCAGCTTTCTTCATAGTCCAACTCTCACATCCATACATGACCACAGGAAAAACCGTAGCCTTGACTGTGGGCCTTTGTTGGCAAAGTAATGTCTCTGCTTTTGAATATGTTATCTAGGTTGGTCATAACTTTCCTTCCAAGGAGTAAGCATCTTTTAATTTCATGGCTTCAATCACCATCTGCAGTGATTTTGGAGCCCCCCAAAATAAAGTCTTGACACTGTTTCCCCATCTATTTCCCATGAAGTGATGGGACCAGATGCCATGATCTTCGTTTTCTGAGTGTTGAGCTTTAAGCTAACTTTTTCACTCTCCACTTTCACTTTCATCAAGAGGCTTTTTAGTTCCTCTTCACTTTCTGCCATAAAGGTGTTGTCATCTGCATATCTGAGGTTATTGATATTTCTCCTGGCAATCTTGCTTCCAGCTTGTGCTTCTTCCAGCCCAGCATTTCTCATGATGTACTCTGCATATAAGTTAAATAAACAGAGTGACAGTATATGGCCTTGATGTACTCCATTTCTAATTCGGAACCAGTCCGTTGTTTCATGTCCAGTTCTAACTGTTGCTTCTTGACCTGCATACAGATTTCTCCAGAGGCAGGTCAAGTGGTCTGGTATTCCTATCTCTTTAAGAATTTTCCACAGTTTGTTGTCCACATAGTCAAAGGCTTTGGCATAGTCAAAGAAGCAGAAATATATGTTTTTCTGGAACTCTTGCTTTTTCGAGGATCCAATGGATGTTGGCAATTTGATCTCTGCTTCCTCTGCCTTTTCTAAATCCAGCTTGAACATCTGGAATTTCTTGGTTCACATACTGTTGAAGCCTAGACTCTAGAATTTTGAGCATTACTTTGCTAGCATGTAAGATGAGTGCAATTGTATGGTAGTTTGAACATTCTTTGGGATTTGAATGAAAACTGACCTTTCCAGTCCTGTGGCCATGTTGAGTTTTCCAAATTTGCTGGCATATTGAGTGCAGTACTTTCACAGCATCACTTTTAGGATTTGAAAGAGCTCAGCTGGAACTTCATCTTTGCATTCTAGGATGTCTGACTCTAGGTGAGTGATCACATTATCATGGTTATCTGGGTCATTAAGATCTTTCTCTTATAGTTCTTCTGTGTATTCTTGCCACCTCTTCTTAATATCTTCTGCTTCTATTAGGTCCATACCATTTCTGTCCTTTATTGTGCCCACCTTTGCATGAAATGTTCCCTTGGTATCTCTAATTTTCTTGAAGTTTCTAGTCTTTCCCATTCTATTGTTTTCCTCTATTTATTTACATTGGTCACTTAGGAAGGCTATCTTATCTCTCCTTGTTATTCTTTGGAACTCTGCATTCAGATAGGCATATCTTTCCTTTTCTTCTTTGGTTTTCGCTTCGCTTCTTTTCTCAGCTATTTATACGGTCTCTTCAAGCAACCATTTTGCCTTTTTGCATTTTGTTTTTCTTGATCACTGTCTCCTGTACAATGTCACAAATCTCTGTCCATAGTTCTTCAGGCACTCTATCAGATCTAATCCTTGAATCTATTTCTCACTTCCACTGTATAATTGTAAAGGATTTGATTTAGGTCATACCTGAATGGTCTAGTGGTTTTCCCTACTTTCTTCAGTTTAAGTCTGAATTTGGCAATAAGGAGTTCATGATGTGAGCCACAGTCAGCTCCCAGTCTTGTTTCTGCTGACTGTATAGAGCCATCTTTGGTTGTGAGGAATATAATCAATCTGATTTCAGTATTGACCATCTGGTGATGTACATGTGTAGAATCATTTCTTGTGTTGTTGGAAGAGGGTGTTTGCTAAGACCAGTGTGTCCTCTTGGCAAAATTCTATTAGGCTTTGCCCTGCTTCATTTTGTACTCCAAGGCCAAACTTGCCTGTTACTCCAGGTATGTCTTGATTTTGTATTCCAGTCCCCTATGATGAAAAGGACATTTTTTTTTTCTTTTTTGGTTAGTTCTGGAAGGTTTTGTAGGTCTTCATAGAACCATTCAACTTCAGCTTCTTTGGCATTGTGGCTGGGTCATAGACTTGGATAACTGTGATATTGAATGATTTGCCTTAGAAATGAGCAGAGAGCATTCTGTCATTTTTGAGATTGCACTCAAGTACTGCATTTTGGATTCCTGTTGACTAGGAGGGCTACTCCATTTCTTATAAGGGATTCTTGCCCACAGTAGTAGATGTAATGGTCATCTGAATTAAATTCTCCCATTCTGTTCCCTTTTAGTTCACTGATTCCTGAAATGGCGATGTTCACTCTTGCTGTCTCCATTTTGATCACTTCCAGTTTACCTCGATTCATGGACCTAACATTCCAGGTTCCTAGACAATATTGTTCTTACAGCATTGGACTTTCCTTCCATCACCAGTCACATCCACACCTGGGTGGTGTTTTTGCTTTAGCTCAGCCTCTTCATTCTTTCTGGAGCTATTTCTCCACTTTTCTCCAGTAGCATACTGGACACCTACTGACCTAGGGAGGTCACCTGTCAGTGTCACATCTTTTTGCCTTTTCATTCTGTTCATGGGGTTCTCACAGCAAGAATACTGAAGTGGTTTGCCATTCCCTTCTTCAGTGACCGTGTTTTGTCAGAACTCTGTTCCATGACCTGTCCGTTTGGGTGGCCCTGCATGGCATGGCTCATAGTTTCATTGAGTTAGACAAGGCTGTGATCCATGTGATCAGTTAGTTAGTTTTCTGTGATGTGGTTTTTACTTTGTCTGCTCTCCGATGGATATGGATAAGAGGATTGTGGAAGCTTCTTGATGGGAGGGACTGGCTGTGGAGAAATCTGGGTTTTGCTTTGATGGGCAGAGCCATGCTATTTATAAGGCCTTTATGGAAATCTTTAATCCAATCTTTGTTCATGGTTGGGGCAGTATATTGTGATCCACAGTCAAAGGCTTTGGCATAGTCAATAAAGCAGAAGTAGATGTTTTTCTGGAACTCTTGTTTTTTCCATGATCCAGCAGATGTTGGCAATTTGATCTCTGGTTCCTCTGCCTTTTTTAAAACCAGCTTGAACATCTGGAAAATGTGACAATAAACAAATAAAAATTAAATATTAATATATAATGGTAACCATAAAATGTTATAATAAAGTCACACATGCTTTACACTAATCAAATTTCAGCCAGAATGTGATGATAGGTGCCTTGAAAAGTAACATTATTTAAAACATTTTGACAATTTAGCTGTCCTTCATACATTGGGATCCAGATACTTCAGTGGTAAAAATCAATTCAAAGAACAATTAATATATTTCCTAAATTTTATATACAAGAATATTTTAACCATTTTCTTTTTGTATGGTTAAAAGCAATGTGAAATTTCAGAGTGAGGTCTTTAATAACTTTTGGTATGTTCTTAAATATAGACAAACATTAGTTACATTTCTTTCCTTTTCAACATACATTTTGATTACTCTGAAAATAACTCTAAACACTCCTGTCTACCATAGGCAAATTGAAGTATTTGTATGCAGGCTGACCTACAATTGACATGCATGTGTGTGTGTGTGTGTGTGTGTGTGTGTGTGTGTGTTTCTATTCACTTGTGACTTCATGAACTGCAGCATGCCAGGCTTCCCTGTCCTTCACCATCTCCTGGAGCTTGCTCAAACTCATGTCCATAAAGTCAGTGATGCCATCCAATCCACCCATATCATCCTCTGTCATCCCCTTTACCTCCTGCCCTCAATCTTTTCTAGCATCAGAGTCTTTCCTAATAAGTTGGTTCTTGGCATTAGGTGGTCAAAATATTGGAGTTTCAGCTGTAGGGTCAGGCCCTACAATGAACATTCACAGTTGACTTCCTTTAGGATTGACTAGTCTGATCTTGCTGTCCAAGGGACTCTCAAGAATATTTTCCAGCACCACTATTCAAAAGCAACAAATCTTTGGTGCTCTTATGGTCCAACTCTCACATCTATACAGTTTAGTTAAGTTCAGTTCAGTCACTCAGTCATGTCCGACTCTGTGACTCCATGAATTGCAGCACGCCAGG
>SJXQ01007815.1:413386-544997 GCA_006408695.1 Aepyceros melampus
CATGTGAGATGAGTGCAATTGTGTGGTAGTTTGAGCATTCTTTGGCATTGCCTTTCTTTGCGATTGGAATGAAAACTGACCTTTTCCAGTCCTGTGGCCACTGCTGAGTTTTCCAAAATTGCTGGCATATTGAGTGTAGCACTTTCACAGCATCATCTTTCAGGATTTGAAACAGCTCAACTGGACTTCCATCACCTCCACTACCTTTGTTCGTAGTGATGCTTTCTAAGGCCCACTTGACTTCACATTCCAAGATGTCTGGCTCTAGATTAGTCATCACATCATCATGATTTTCTGGGTCATGAAGATCTTTTTTGTACAGTTCTTCCATGTATTCTTGCCACCTCTTCTTAATATCTTCTGTTTCTGTTAGGTCCATACCATTTCTGTCCTTTATTGAGCCTATGTTTGCATGAAATGTTCCCTTGGTATCTCTAATTTTCTTGAAGAGATCTCTAGTCTTTCCCATTCTTTTTTTTTCCTCTATTTCTTTGCATTGATCACTGAAGAAGGCTTTCTTCTCTTGCTATTCTTTGGAACTCTGCATTCAGATGCTCATATCTTTCCTTTTCTCCTTTGCTTTTCACCTCTCTTTTCACAACTATTTGTAAGGCCTTCTCAGACAGCCATTTTGCCTTTTTGCATTTCTTTTCCATGGGGATGGTCTTGATCCCTCTCTCCTGTACAATGTCATGAACCTCATTCCATAGTTCATCAGGCACTCCATACAAGACTACTGGAAAAATCTTAGCTTTGACTAGATGGACCTTTGTTGGCAAAGTGATACCCCTGATTTTTAGTACACTGGCTAGGTTCATCATAGCTTTTCTTCCAAGGAGCAAGAGCTTTTTAATTTCATGGATGCAGTCACTGTACACAGTGATTTTGGAACCCAAGAAAATATAGTCTTTCACTGTTTCCATTGTTTTCCCATCTATTTGCCATGAAGTAATGAGACCAGCTGCCATGATTTTTTTTTTTTTTTTGGAATATTGAGTTTTAAGCCAGCATTTTCACTCTCCTCTTTCACTTTCATCAAGAAGCTCTTTAGTTCCTCTTCGTTTTCCGCCATGAGGGTGGTGTCATCTGCATATCTGAGGTTATTGATATTTCTCCCAGCAATCTTGATTCCAGCTTGTGCTTCATCCAGTCCCAGTCCGGGATTTTGCATGATGTACTCTGCATATAAGTTAAACAAGCTGGGTGACAATATATAGCCTTGACATACTCCTTTCCTAGATAGTTAACAGTGATTTCCAAAACAATCAATGAGATCAGTTGTAAACAGTTAAAATCACTAAAAATAATAGATTGCAAATTTCATTACTTTTTTTTTCTGTCACATATTCTTTTCAGAGAAATAATTAACATAATATACACTTGCAATTTCTTTAAGTAATGATGTGTGTGTGAACATGTAAAATTAAGACTTATAGCTGTTCAGATCATTTTATTTAGTAATATTTATATTTTTTGAAAAAGTTAGGTAGATAATTATGTTTGATTCTGAGGGTGCATGTTAATTTTGCTAAGGATCATTGCTAAGTATAAAGATCAAGAAAACACTTTATGATTAAGAAAAGAATCTTACTATATACACTTCTATTCAGCATTGTACTAGACGTTCTACCTGAGTCAGTTTGGCTATAAATATTCATAAATATAAAGCACACTGGTTGGAAAACAAAAAGTAGAATTACATCTATTCAAGGATTATATAATCTTGTATGTAGATAATCTTAAGAATCCACTAAAACTATCTGAATTAACAAATACTCAGCAAGTTTACAAAACATGAAATCAATATAACAACACTATTTCTATACATTAGCAATGAAATTAAGTAAAAATTCCACTTGCAATAACAGAAACAATGGACTATTCAGGAAAAAATTAACTAGGAAGAAGTGCAAGACTTGTACACTGGAAGCTATAAAACATTGTTGAATGAAAATAAAGAAAACTACATGAATGGAAAGACATCTCTTTTCATGGAACAGAAGACAACATCAAGATGTCTGCTGGAGTTCAGCCCCAGCAGCCAGGGATTCAACCTGAAGAGATGAACGGTGTCGGCGATGAGGCAGCCTCTCAGTTTTCTTTTGGACTGCCTGTTTATTTCAAGTTTAAGATTCTCTTTTATACTTTTACAAAAACATTAGGCTAGAGGTTTGACATTTTCAGTTCCCCTTCTCCCAGATTTATTATCTCCATAAATCATTGTTGCTCTTCAAACAGAGTTCCTGCTTCAGTGATTCTCTCTGAATCAGCCTTATCATCTATTATCTACCTCTTCTAATGTGTCCTGTAGTTAACTTGTGATTACATTGTAACTCAGGCTACATTCCTCAGCTTACTACTTATCTTCCTAAACCCTGTCTGCCCCTAACATCCTGAGCTCACTAGCTCTTAAAAAGGCTTCTAGCTATAGTGTCTCTAAAAATTCCTAACTCTATAAGTTATAGCATATAAAATATGCTAACTTTACAACATTCCTTAAATCTTTAACTTCTAACTATTTTAATTATTTCTAAGCCCTAAATTCAGTAAACTCCTTTGCCATAAACATTCTCCTCACAAATAGGCTTCAGATACGAATCCCTCCCATGGCCTCAAGCTATGGCCTATGTGCTCATCCTGGAACACTCTTTTGTAAAAGTCCTTAAACAAATGTCAGTGATTAACTTTATGAATTACTCTCTGAGCACAGCTGCAGAAGGCTTTGTGCCTTCTCATGCTCCTCTCAAGAACAATAAGCACCTTAATATTCCTTTTCAGTCAACTTTGCTGAGGAGAGGAAAAGACAAGTCAGAATTACAAGGCCTAACTCCTTCATCCCGGGTCCGTGCCTGCGGAATGAGGAGAGAGGGCTGGGGGCCATGCTCCATTTTGTCAGTAATGCCTAATGAGGCTCCTGACAATGTCAATGTTCTGCAAACTGACTTACAAGTGCAACATAATCCCTATGAAAAACTCAGCTGCATAATATTTTAGCAGAAATTGAAATCAGATTTCTAAAATTACTATGGAAATGTAAATTATCCAGATTAGCCAAAATAAATCTTGAGATAAAGACCAAACTTGCTTTGATCTTTTATCAGAACTCTATGTAATTGTAGCTACTTTAAAAATACTGTTAGGCAGTTCCCTCAAATGTTAAACAGAAGTCTCTTATGATCAAGTAATTTTATCCTTGTTATATACCCAAGAGAAATGAAAATGTATGTCTCAATAAGAACATGTACATAAACAATCATAGTAGTTTTATTCCTTATAGCCAAAAATTGGAAATAATTCACATGTTGTTCACTGCATAAATAAATAAAATGTTTTTCATCCATATAATAAGATATTGTTTGGAAATACCAATGATATCCTGCTGCAGTTATAACATGGACACTGAAAACCTTATACTAAGTGACAGAAGCTAGATATAAGGCCACATACCTTATAATTCCAGTTATATGAAATATCATATTATCAAATTTGTAAAGATATAAAGTAGATTAGTGGTTACCCAGTGCTGGGAGGGAAGGGTTAATGAATGGAGATTGCCTGCTAATGTGTGCAGGTGTTTTGTGTGTGTGTGTGTGTTTTGGTATGATGAAATATCTTAAAATTAGACAGTGGTGATAACTGCACAACTCTGAGAATATACTAAAAATCACTAAAATTATTTTTAAAGGGTAAATTTTATGACATGAGAGTTATCTCAATAATGAAGGTTTTACAAAGATCAAATATAAATATATTAATACTTCTATAATTCTGAAGATACTAATGATACAATTTATAATTTTTAATCCTTTCTCCCCATGTTTTTTATATGACTATATGCCTACATTAAGAGACTTCACCTTTGTTATGCCTCATTAAAACAGTACTGATTATATAGATTTTCATTCATTTTATTGATAATAAATATTTTCAATTTTTATGTTGACTTCAGATAATCATAGTTTTAATAATATTTATTAAAATACACACTTTGGCATATATCTTTTAGTCACATCTTGCTTATTTATTTTCAACATAATTTCCCAGTGATCTTATTCACTGTAGGCTATGGATCTTGTAGCAGTTTCTTAAATCATTGAATTTACTTTTGGAGAATAAGCAGATAGTTTTGTTCCTTTCCTTTTACTACTTATATCAAGAGGATATAAATATATTATTTCTTTCAGTCCAAGATTATTTTAATTACTAGACGACACCTTCCATTTCAGGCAGGCAATTAAGCAACATACACGAATGAAATAAAGGGATGGATATACAAGGAGAAAGTGACCTCAGCTTTCTTTGTCTTTCTTTCTTTTTTTCCCTCCAATAAACAAGTCAAAGCAAGCATGGGAAAGAGAAATTTTTAATTTCTTAAACACTCTCCCAAATGTTGGAAAATTCTATAAACATGATGTCAGTAACTTTCAATTTCTTTAAACTTAATTCCACACAAATTATAGTCATCTACATAATAAGCACTTAGGAATACAATATCTTTGAAGTCTGTCAAGTTGATCTCTAAAGAGCTTTGTTACTCATTTTATACCCTGCCATTACTGCCCATCAACTAACCTTTGTCTTTCTTTTACTTACCTTTTACCACAAAACTAACCCAAATTTAGGTGAAAGTGTGCAGTTTAAATGGTAAATAATTAAAAAGTAAGCTGCCAGCTCATCAGTGGCAGTGTATTATTTTGTCACAATTTTAAGAACAAATCAATTGTTTCTTTAACAACAACAAAAAATAGTTACTGCTATTATAATCAGAGGTAAAGTACTTCAGGTATTTCTATTGACAGCAAACTCCACAGAAAAGTAATGGGCGTGTTCTAACTGATAAAATAGCTGACATAGCATATTTCCTAACAGTGATGTCAACAAAAAGCTTTTAGAATAAAAAGTAAATGTGTAACATTTTACAGCCATAAAAACTTCCATGTTATTTATCTTTCTGCAATGTGAATGGGACAGATTCATAAGCCATTTCTAGTCTCCACTGATAATTCATTGAATAAACATGCTTTCAGGCTGTTGTATACAAAAAATCATGTAAGTGGTGACTCAGATGCCAGATTTTCAAAAAACTTTAAAACAAATCAGACGTTTAACACTGTAATTCACCAGTTACAAGTGGATCTCATGTTTGTTTTGTAACTGACATTTTCACAGGGGAAAGCACTTTTCTGAGTGACTCTTTAGCTGTTCATCAGACATTCATGTTCCTCCCATTTGAATGGGTGGGATCAACAGCTGATTAATATTATGATTCTATTCTCAGATAGTTTGTCCTTTTCGTCATTTCTGTTCACATTTTTGTTACCATAATAAATCTTTTCAGATATCACTATAATTTTATTTTTTCATGGTAGTAAACAAAACCTGATTCAAAGAACTGACTTATTTCAAAAGACCCCGATGCTGGGAAAGATTGAAGGCAGGAGGACAAGGGACGACAGAGGATGAGATGGTTGGATAGCATCACTGATTCAACTGACATGAGTTTGAGTAAACTCTGGGAGTTGGAGATGGATAGCTCTTGGTGTCACAAAGAGTCAGACATGACTGAGACTGAACTGAACTGAAACAACAAAGTTCAGAACTACATAAATCCGTTGATTAAAAAGTACAATAGTGAAGTGAAAGTAGCTCAGTCGTGTCCAACTGTTTGTGATCCCATGATTTCTCCATGGAATTCTCCAGACCAGAATCTTGGAATGGGTAGCTTTTTCCTTCTCCAGTTGATCTTTCCAACCTAGGGATCAAACACAGGTTTCCCACATTGCAGGTGGATTCTTTACCAGCTGATCCACAACAATAATCATTGATTAATTCTAGCCTTTTTAGAATTGAGAAGATTTTAACTTAACATTTTAATACTATAGGTCAATTCTCTATTAATGCAAACTAGAGCAGACTGAGCTTTTTTTTTTTGCAGAAAATACTAGATTTTATAATCCATTTGAAGGTGGAATTAATTCCCATTTAGAAGAAATTATACTTTAATAATATAGCATTAAATAACTCACACAGAATCAGTGACTTTTGTTTACATGTGTGTGTAAGTAAACTTTTGTTTACATGTATGTGTTACATGTGTGTGTTAAGTTGTTTCACTCATGTCCAACTCTGTGATTCTATGGACTGTAGCCCACCAGACTCCTCTATCCATGGATTCTACAGTTAAGAATACTGGAGTGGGTTGCCATGCCCATGTTCAGGGGATCTTCCTGACCCAAGGATCGAATCCCTATCTTTTATGTCTTCCAAACTGGCTGCAGTGTTCTTTACCACTATTGACACCTGGGAAGCCCTGTGCTTATGTATGCAAATCAAATTTTAAATTTTGTTAGATTGTTACTGTCCATTAAAGATGGGTACTTCAGAAGGGGGAAAATATCAAAATGATAATATTTTAATTTTTCTAATGCCAAATAGATATTTTTAATATTCAAAAGCAGAGACATTACTTTGCTAACAAAGGCCCATCTAGTCAAGGCTATGGTTTTTCCAGTGGTCATTTATGGACATGAAATTTGGAATGTGAAGAAAGCTGAATGCCAAAGAATTGATGCTTTTGAACTTTGGTGTTGGAGAAGACTCTTGAGAGTCCCTTGGACTGCAAGGAGATCCAACCAGTCCATCCTAAAGGAGATCAGTCCTGGATGTTCTTTGTAAGGACTGATGCTAAAGCTAAAACTCCAATACTTCGCCCACCTCATGCAAAGAGTTGACTCATTGGAAAAGACTCTGATGCTGGGAGGGATTGGGGGCAGGAGGAGAAGGGGACAACAGAGGATGAGATGGCTGGATGGCATCACCAACTCGGTGGACATGAGTTTGGGTGAACTCTGGGAGTTTGTGATGGACAGGAAGGCCTGGCATGCTACGATTCATGGAGTCGCAAAGAGTCAGACACGATTGAGCGACTGAACTGAACTGAAAGATTATCTTACTGATAAGAGTGATAGATTTTTAAAACACATTGCAACTTCATAACAATGAATAAACCATTAAATTTATTCTAATCATTTTACTATAGATTCTAGAAGTTAACATATACATAGAACTAGTTTAGCCATCAGGTGTTCTAAGTGGCTCGGTGGTAAAAAGAATCCATCTGACAATACAGGAGACCCAGTTTTGATTTCCTGGGTCAGGAAGATCCCCTGGAGAAGGAAGTGACAACTGACTCCAGTCTTCTCGCCTGGAAAATCCTATGTAGAGAGGAGCCTGCCAGGCTATAGTCTATGGGTTTGCAAAGAGTCTGATACAACTTAGCAACTAAACAGCAGCAGCAACAGCAATAGTAGGATGAGGAAGAAAAACAAGAGTTCTGTGATCTATAAGAAGTCAGAAATTGCTTTATACCAATCTTCATAAATCTCCTTAAACTTCTGAAGAAAAAAAATGAGGCAAGTACATTTTTGACTCGGTGGTAAAAAGAATCCATCTGACAATACAGGAGACCCAGTTTTGATTCCCTGGGTCAGGAAGATCCCCTGGAGAAGGAAGTGACAACTGACTCCAGTCTTCTCGCCTGGAAAATCCTATGTAGAGAGGAGCCTGCCAGGCTATAGTCTATGGGTTTGCAAAGAGTCTGATACAACTTAGCAACTAAACAGCAGCAGCAACAGCAATAGTAGGATGAGGAAGAAAAACAAGAGTTCTGTGATCTATAAGAAGTCAGAAATTGCTTTATACCAATCTTCATAAATCTCCTTAAACTTCTGAAGAAAAAAAATGAGGCAAGTACATTTTTGTCAGTAATAGACAATTCTCCTTAACCTCCTTGCATTATCAGGCTCACTTTTGCTCTTTTTAGAATGGTCATTTTTTCTCTGGTAAAATAAACCCAGTATTATTAATACAGAATTGGTATATTTGTGTTCAGTAATCTATAATTCAAATAAGAAAATAAGCATGAAAAATGTCAAATATTCATATATGAACAACTACAGGGGAACTTCAATTAATCAAGTCTATGTTAAAGTACTCAGTAAAATTAGGTATAATGTGACAGTTACATTTTCTTTAAATTATTAGCTCCCAATTGAAGTAGTCATTGTTTACCTAATATGACTCTTTTTATGTTATATATTAAATATGTTATGTGAAATAATACATGATACCTGCTAGAGACCCAAATATGCAAATATGTAAAGACACAGTCCTTGTTCCAAGAAACTTATAACCAAAATGGTAAATATATTTGCAAATTAACAATTGCTGCTTTCCAGGATCAAATATTATCATAATGTATGATATGAGATTATGGAACATTTCATAGTATACCATTAACCCACAGTGCTCCTTTGATCAACAACTGGGAATTTTGCTTTGACATGAACATTAGAAATCAGTATTATTAATAATTCCTATACAGCAATTATTATTCATTTTCAAATGAATAAATCCTTAATTTTTACCACAGCCCCTAAATTTTTGTGAACACTCTGAAAGTAATTCTGCTAGAGTCTATTAGTCTTTTATCTAGAATATTAAGAAAAATCTCAGCTTTTTTAGCTTTTCTATAGAAAACAGAACAGCATGTTTCAGAGGTTTATAAGATGTTCATAAACAATGCATTAGCTCAGTGCCGTATAAAAAGAAACCAGGAACTACTAAATCCATGGAGTTTGTGATATATATTGACTATTTTGCTTGTCCCTTTTAAAGGTTCAACTTAAATTTACAGTATATAGGCTGGAGGCTAGGATACTATTAGACTCTGGGGTTCTGTGATATGTAGTGTTGTGCTATGTGTTGATGAGTAGGAGTAGGCTTCATGAAGGACAAGAAAATGCTTTAAAATTGCAAGGAATTGCTCAGATCTCTGGAAATTCCTCTGTTTCTAATAATTACTCAAAATCCGTAAAATAACTTTAAAACAACCAGCTGCTGCTGCTGCTGCTGCTGCATGTCCGACGCTGAGCGAGAACATAGACGGCAGCCCACCAGGCTCCCTCGTCCCTGGGATTCTCCAGGCAAGAAAACTGGAGTGAGTGGCCATTTCTTTCTCCAACAACCTGCTACTTCACACCATATAATCCCTGTAAAAGAAATCTAAGGGNGGCTACTCCATTTCTTCTGAGGGATTCCTGCCCACAGTAGTAGGTATAATGGTCATCTGAGTTAAATTCACCCATTCCAATCGATTTTAGTTTGCTGATTCCTAGAATGTCGACATTCACTCTTGCCGTCTCCTGTTTGACCACTTCCAATTTGCCTTGATTCATGTATCTGACATTCCAGGTTCCTATGCAATATTGCTCTTTACAGCATCAGACCTTGCTTCTATCACCAGTCACATACACAACTTGGCATTGTTTTTGCTTTGGCTCCATCCCTTCATTCTTTCTGGAGTTATTTCTCCACTGATCTCCAGTAGCATATTGGGCACCTACTGACCTGGGGAGTTCCTCTTTCAGTATCCTATCATTTGGCCTTTTTATTACTGTTCATGGGGTTCTTGAGGCAAGAATACTGAAGTGGTTTGCCATTCCCTTCTCCAGTGGCCCACATTCTGTCAGGCCTCTCCACCATGACCCCCCCCCCCATCTTGGGTGGCCCCACATGGCATGGCTTAGTTTCCTGTAGTTAGACAAGGCTGTGGTCTGTGTGATTAGATTGACTAGTTTTCTGTGATTATGGTTTCAGTGTACTGAACTAGGAGTCCTTGAAAACAGACCTTCGTACTCTGAGAATCCTGATCAGTGCACTGCCTAGCATAGACCTCAAGTATTGTTGAGATAATGGATGAAGGAATCCATTCCTCTTTTCTTTTTGTTGTCTCAGAACCTTGTGATTTAAAGTCAAGAATAAACCTTCCTTTAATCTACATCACTGTGGCCATTCTCCATGACCTTTCTTTAACAGTTTCACCCTCATTCTTAATTTAGTGTCAGCCTAGATTGTCCTAGGCATTTACCCATTCTGTAATTTTAAACAGCCAGTGCATCAGAGTTGGCTACTCCTAGGTTCGTGTCTTGACTTTGCTGTATACCAGTTTGGGACCTTGGGCAAATTACTTAGCTTTTGAGAACCTCAGTTTCCTCATCTGTAAAGTGGGGATGATAATGCATACCTGTTACTGTATTTATACTTTCTGATAAAGTTGTATTTGTAAAACGCCTGGCCCAAGGTAGGTTTATTAAATGCAGATTCCCTTCTTTGGGGAGTTGTTGTTGTTAGTCACTAAGTCGTATCCAACTCTTTGTGACTCCATAGATTGTAGCCCACCAAGCTCCTCTGTCTGTGGGATTTCCCAGGCAAGAATAAATGGAGTGGGTTGCCATTTTCTTCTCCAGAGGATTTTCCCAACCCAGGGATTGAACCCAAGTCTTCTGCATTGGCGGGCAGATTCTTAACACTGAGTCACTCAGGAAGCCCCTGTTTGGGGAGACCCCATGCCTTAATAGAAAGAGCTAATAAATACTCTGCTTGCTGAGCACAGTTGTGCTGCTTACTGGCTGTGTGTCTTGGGTCCCTTTATGATTCTCAGCAGCCTCATTTGGAAAATGGGCACAATTATGATTGTCCTTACAGAATTCTTAGGGAAGCTAAATTAAATTTATGTTGAGTATCTAGCAGGTGCTTGGCATCTAGTAGGTGCTCAGTAAAATGTTGCTTGTTATTCTGAGGAGTAATAATACACTAGAGTGTTTTTCCTGCTTTCCATGATCTGTGAGCACTACTTACTGTCTGCAATGTTGTCTCTAACATGGTCACCAAAAATTGAATTTATTTCAGTGATACATAACATTTTCTGCTTCACATCCTGAGAAAAATCCTGAATCATCTATGAATGTATCATTTATATGAAAGCTCCCTTCTCGTCAGTTTTCTTTACAGTGCTATGCTCTGTGGCACCTGGTCTTCAAACAGCTGAATTTATATTCTAAACACATTTTTCCCTCTGTGTGACATTAGCATCGTCCACCTTAGGAGCTCCCTGGAGCATCAGAACTCAGAAGAAATCTCGTAGACACAGACCTCCATCTGCCCACCGCTTCGGTTAGGCAGCCTCTTCAGGTTCTCTCTGCCCAGAATGGCAGGCAAGTCTGCAGCCTTGGCCTACTGTGCTCCAAAAGGGCAGGAAAGACTCACCGTGGTGAAGTCAAAGACGAAAACTGTGTTTGGGGGCAGAACTTTGGCTGTCAGGGAAATGCCTCTAGCCAGGAGGCCTTCCGCCAGCAGTTCAGGCAGTTTGGCTACTCTGACTCCGCGGGGCCCCGGGAGGCGCTGGGCCGGCTCCGTGAGCTTTGCTGTCAGTGGCTGAGGCCCGAGGTGCTCAGCAAGGAGCAGATCCTGGAGCTGCTGGTGCTGGAGCAGTTCCTGGCCATCCTGCCTGAGGAGCTGCAGGCCTTGTTCCGAGAGAACCGACCAGAGAGTGGAGAGGACGCCGTGGAGATGTTGGAGGAGCTGGAGAAGGAGCTCGACGAGCCGAGACAACAGGCAAGGAGGTGTTTTGTTGGCTTGTTTAACTGTTTGTAGGTTAATGAGAAAGCCATTCTGAGTGACTTGACTGGGCTACCAGAGAGTGATAAAAGTTTTGTCTTTCGGCTTATTATTTGTCCAGTAGGAACAAGTCACTAGAGCTGTTAGCCTTATTGTTCTCTATCTAATCATTTGCTTGAGTTTCTGACTCTGGCTGGCCTGCCCTTTTATTCTAGGGGTTTTCCTCTTGTGTGTCCTCAGAATCACAATGTTGGTACTTGATTACTCCTAGGACACAGCTCATGGCCAGGGAATCGCCTGGAAGGAAATGACATCTGTGGGAGCACTGAAGTCACCGAGTATCCAGCTCCAGCCCTTGGAAAAGCAGGGCAAGAATGAGACTCAGGAGTGCCAGGCTTTCTGTGAGAGAGGTGAGGAGCCACAGTCCATGTGGGGTTGAGGATGGAGGTGAATGACTGCTGCTTGTGACTGTCATTAAATGTTGTGGAAAAGCCCCCTTACCTAGAAATATTCTTCCTTTGGCTCTGCCTAGAATCTGAAATTCCAACATAATTTCTTCTGGGTTAAAAATTAAGGTCTCAGCACTTCCCAGGTTGTCCAGTGGTGAAGAATTCGTCTGCCAATGCTGAGGACACGGGTTCCATCCCTGGTCGGGGAAGATGCCACCTGCCTCAACTAAACCGTCCGCCACAACTACTGAAGCCCATGCTCCATCACATGAGAACTACCCCAGTAAGAAGCCTGTGCACTGCAACTAGAGAGTAGCTCCCTCTCACTGCAACTAGAGAAAGCCTACATACAACAGCGAAGACCCAGCATAATAAAAAAAATTAAAATTAATTTAAAAAAAATTTAAAAAGAAACTTAGAATTAAGGTCTCTAATAGAATTCTCTAATAATACCCATAATATTCAAAGACCAGTATTCTGTTTTTTTAATATTATGATCCTACTGTCAAGGCAATCCCTAAGATGAAGACTAATAATGTATCAGTAAGAGAAATTACATGGTAGCTTGAACAGGGAAAGTTTAGCATTAAGAATTATTAACTATGACAGGGGATTAATTACTAATTAGTTTTTAAAATCTCCATTAAGTATACAGAAATAACACATATAGAGAGTCTCCAGGATTGAGGTAGAACACCCCAGAAAGGAACCAGTCTGCAAGAGGGTGCCACATCCTCTCCCTCCCCTGGTAGAGCTGAGGTCCAGACCTTGTTGAAGAGGGCACAGCTGTGGCCTGCTGAGATGTTCCCAGAATTGCTTGCTGGCAGGCTTGCTGGGAAACTGCTCTTTGGGGTTTGAGGACAGCCATTCATGGGCTAGGGGAGAGTGTTGTGTTCTAGGGGGCAGAATTCAGTGAGAAGCCACCCTTTTGAGTGCCAGGAGCCCCTCTTGGGGAGGTGCCATGACGCAGAACTTGCTGGAAAGCCACCCTGAGGCATGGTGCCCTGCACATTGCAGGGAAACAAAGAGCACACCAGAACCAGGAAGGGAAGCCCCTCCCTCCTCCAGTGTCTGTTTGGCCCCCTCTACTGTTAAAGCTCACATTGTGTCAGTCGGCCAGGGAGAAGTGTGTCACAGGCAGGGCATCGAAGGGTGGGTTTGAAGCTGACCAGGGGGGTTTGATTATGTTATTGGCAAAGTCATCCCTATGGGCAGCACATACATCAGGCTTATTAACTTGTTTTCATAAATAATTTGTTACACCCACCTACCCTTCTGATTTCATCTTTACCAAACAATCTTATTAAGTTCCCATGAAACTTAGCTATAATAAAAAAGTACATTGGTCTAGTCTGGTCTGTGTGACAGTTATATTACTCATTCATTCTTATTGTGGTTTTCCTGCTCAGTTTCATGAGCTTGGCTAATGAGAGTTGACCCCAAGAGGTAAATCTATTCATTGTATGATGATAAAGTTAGGTTTATGAGGCCATAAGGTCAAAGGCTAGCTCTCAGATTTTGGCAGTTCACCAAAGGAACTCATGCATCTGTACATTGAGACCTCCTGAGAAACTCCCTTCCAGCTCCCTTGACACATCATTTGCCAAGTGAACCATTTTCTACATCCAGTAGGAACTACATTCAAGTGGATTTTAACAATCATCTCCTCGAGTCCTCTGCCTTAAAGTAGGTAAATATCTGAATCAGTTAGAGTAGATTATTTCTATTTTAAGGTCTTGAGGAATGAGACTGTCCTGTAATTTTTTAAGTCCTTCTTGGTTTTTTCATTCTGACATTTGTTGTGGGCTGAATTATGTCCCCCTGCCCCCAATTTATGTGTTGAAACCTTAGCTTCCAGTACCTCAGAATATGACTGTGTGTGAGATAGAGCCTTTAAAGAAGTAAATAAGTTAACATGGAATTGTTAGGGTGATCTCTAATCCAATATGACGATGTCCTTAAAAGAAGAGGTAATTGGGACATAACACAAATTGAGGGACAACCATATAAGGACACAGTGGAAAGAAAGCCACTGCAAGCCACAGACAGGTAGACCTGGAGGGCGGGGGGGGGAAACAAAACCTCTCAACACATTGATTTTGGACTTCCAACCTCCAGAATTGTGAGAAAGTAAATTTATGTTGTTTAAGCCATCCAGTGTATGGTATTGTGTTATGGCAGGCAGACCAGCCAACTAAAACAATCTTAAACTTCTTCTCTGGGTTGACATGAACTACTTCCAACTTTAATTCCATTTTATTTTATTTGTTCAGCAAGTCCTCATAAAACACAACCTATTCTTGAAGGCAGTGAGTACACCTCCCTTTAACTTTGTTTTAACTAAGTGTCTCACTGCCTCTGACTCTGTGTTCTATCTCTCTGGTCATTCCCCTGGACATGCTTCAGGTTCTCCACATTCATTTGAACTACAGGGACAAAAAAATAAAATACTCTAATGAAGATCTGATTAATTTATAAGGTAGATTCACACCCCTCTTATTTGTTGCAATTTGCATCTTTTTATTGTTCGCTCTTTCACAGTGGTATTCCATTGTTGACTCAATCAGCTTATAGCCACAATGGTTCCATCTTCCAGCCTTCCTCATCCTCCGTTTATGCCTGGTCCCTAATATATGGCGTTGAATGGCCTTTACTGGATTCCCGATGAATCTCATTATGCGGATCTCTTTTTTAGTCATGAGGGTTTCACCTCCACTTCTGAAGGATTAATGTGGATCATTTCACATCTTTTACCTAGGTCCTGAGGTTTAAATCATTGGAGGAATCCACTCTGCCAGGATTGTTAGAGTCATCACGTCATTTTTACAACCTTACACCCTCGTTATATAATATAATTTTCCTGTAGCTTCTTCACTAGCCTAATAGTATGTCTTGCGAGAAGAAAAATCTGAGTTGGAGATTTGAGTGCAGGTGGTTTGCTGATAACATGCTCTTCAGGAGAACTCTGGGTGGAATGAGAGAGGTAGGGTTACGAAGGGGCAAGATCAAGAAACCTAGCCTTGGCTTAATCCACATGGTGGGGCTTTGGAGGGATCCCCCTGGAGCATAATTGTACTGCTGAGTTGTCCCTTCTTGAGCTGGGGTGGAGGGTGGTGAGGGTGGAGTAATTTCCTAGGCCGGGTGGCTTTCATCTGCCAGGGACAGTCTCCAGAGAAAGGGACAGCTGTAGGTCATTAGGAGCCAACAGTTGCAGCAGCTGAGGGAAGGAAGCACCATACTGGTGAAGGTGATTTGGGTGGGAAATGGAGCATCATCTTTATAGTGTTATCCTGTGCATTAAGGCTGAGTCCCTTAAGAGGTAAGGGACTTAAGAGGTAAGAGGATTTTAGACCATACAGGGTATTGAAAAGGTAGGGAAGTAGTGGAGTGGGGTGAGGGGATGTTATATAGAAGAGCTTCTCTACAGGGAAACTTATGGCTTATTTCCCTTCCAGAATGCCTCCTATAATCTGTACTCTGCCCTCCAGCCTCTGGACTTTGGGCTTGGTTGTGAATTATCATTCATTCTTGGGAGATATTAATTAGATTATTTGGCTTATTTTTGTACAAATATTTCTAAATATTCAAGTAGTTATTTGTTATTCTACTTTCAATCTTTGATTTCCATAAATTATTCTAGTTAACTGTTTATCCTAATATTTTTATATAATAAACATATATAGTTGAAAGAATAAAAGTCTTGATATTATCTAAGGTCAGGATTTTTTACTAGTCTCATGATTTGACTTCATGTAATTACAGAATTTGAAGAGGTATTTTCAGTTCAGTTCAATCACTCAGTCATGTCCAACTCTTTGCGACCCCATGGACTGCCGCATGCCAAGCCTCCCTGTGCATCACCAACTCCTGGAGTTTACTCAAACTCATGTCCATTGACTGATGCCATCCAACCATCTCATGCTCTGTTGCCTTCTCTTTCTGCCTTCAGTCTTTCTCAGGACCAGGGTCTTTTCAAGTGAATCAACTCTTCGCATCAGGTGGCCAAATTATTAGAGTTTCAGCTTCAACATCAGTCCTTCCAATGAATATTCAGGACTGAGTTCCTTTAGGATGGGCTGGTTGGATCTCCTTGTAGTCCAAGGGACTCTCAAGAGTCTTCTCCAACACCACAGTTCAAAAGCATCAATTCTTTGGTGCTCAGCTTTCTTTATAGTCCAACTCTCACATCCATACATGACTACTGGAAAAACCATAGCCTTGACTAGATGGACCTTTGCTGGCAAAGTAATGTCTCTGCTTTTTAATATGCTGTCTGGGTTGGTCATAACTTTCTTTCTAAGGAATAAGAGATATTTTAATCCTGTGAATTATGTAGCTGTTCTAATGTTCACAGCCCTAATTTTGTCCCTAAAAATTTTATTGCCACTTTATACTCTTTAATAATTTGATCTATTTACTACTTTCAGAAAATTTCTCATTGGGTTGTTACTTCTCTGACTTTAACCAAGTTGGTGCTTATTATTCTTTAGCCTTTTTTATATATTATGCTTTTATTTATATTTTTTCCCTTTTCAAACAACAAGCACAGACTTGATTAATTTAAGTTTCTGTCTAAGATCCAAAAACAGTGTGAATTTGGGTGTTCCATCCTAATCTAAGAGGCAGTGTCGTCCATCTGTGATTTCTGGTAAGGAGTGAGGGAAAGAGAAGCTGGGTAGCACTCTGCTTTGGTCAGGTAATCATTGTGAGACTTTATTGTTGTGTTTGAAGTATCATAAACTACAAGAATATCAGAAAAGTTATTTATTTTCATATAAAAACATGCTTTTTTACAAAAATAAAAATGTTAAAAAAAATTCCCCCCCTCAGTGTAATTATAACCATCAGTTCAGTTCAATTCAGTCGCTCAGTCATGTCTGACTCTTTGTGACCCCATTAATCGCAGCTTGCCAGGCCTCCCTGTCCATCACCATCTCCTGGAGTTCACTCAAACTCACATCCATCGAGTCGGCGATGCCATCCAGCCATCTCATCCTCTGTCATCCCTTCTTCCTCCTGCCTCCAATCCCTCCCAGCATCAGAGTCTTTTCCAATGAGTCAACTCTTCGCATGAGGTGGCCAAAGTACTGGAGTTTCAGCTTTAGCATCATTCCTTCCAAAGAAATCCCAGGGCTGATCTCCTTTAGAATGGACTATGCTTCCTTCTAATAAGGAAAGCAGATGACATGGAGGGAAAACTGTAAACCTTGATATGAAGCATCTTTGGTTGAATCCTAAGTCTACCAATTATTTATTCTGTGACCTTACATCGGTGAACTTCCTTGGTGGTCCGTGATAAAGAACCTGCCTGCCAAGAAGGCGATCTGGGTTCCATCCTTGGTCAGGAAGATCCTCTGGAGAAGGAAATGGCAGCCCACTCCAATAATCCCATGGACAGAGGAGCCTGGTGGGCTACAGTGTATGGGGTCTCAAAGTGTCAGACACAACTTAGCGACTAAACAATAGCAACAAGATATATCAATGATATAGACTCTCTGAGTCTTCATTTCCTGTAGAATGTGTATAAGTTTAGAGGACTTTGAGAAAGTGGAAAGTAACTTAACAGTTTTTCAGATTTTCTCCATGCAAAATAATTCAAGTTACCTTAGCCATCATTTAGTAGCCTTCTATTTTGAGTTACTAGAAATCTAGAAATGAGAGGGTCATGTTGTGTGAGAGCTGAAGGTTTGGCACCAGGCAGTCATATCTGCTTCTCCTTTCCAACATTCTCTGACCATTTATCAATAAAAAAGTGAACATGGAAGACTCGCACCAGACCCTGAATGAGTCAGGAATTCACAAGATTCCTTTTATTATGCTTTGCATATCATATTCTCTTTGTTTGTAATCATTTGATCAACTAAGAACTTGCCAGAATCCGCTGGTTACCTTTGCACCACCTATGTGTGTGCGTGCTAAGTTGATTCAGTCATGTCTGACTCTTTGAGACTCTATGGACTGTAGCCCTCAATCCATGGGATTCTTCAGGCATGAATCCTGGAGTGGGTTGCTGTGTCCTCCTCCAGGAGATCTTCACAACCCGGAGATTGAACACACGTCTCCTGCATTGGCTCATGGGTTCTTTACCACTAGAACCACCTGGGAAGCCCTTGTACCGCCTACCTCTGTTCAGTGCTAAACCTTGAAGTGTTTTCTAATTGTATCTTCTCCTCTCCTGTTTTTCTAGAAGGACTAGATTCAAGATTCAGAGGTCTTTCTTTAACCTAGTTGTTCCTATCTCCTCTTTTCCTTTCCCTCATTACCTAAAAACACACCTTCTCCTCTAACCCAGGACTGTCTCCCAGCTTCCTGCTCTCTCACTGGTATTCTTGTTTACCACCATCTCCTTTAGCTAATGTCTTTACTGTTCACTATCTCTTCTTTCCCAGGCTGACTCATTCTAGTCTATATTACTCTCTGGGGATGGGCACCTCTTACTACCCCAAGTCACTTCTCTCTCTCTCTCTCTCTCTCTCTCTCTTTTTTTTTTTTTTTTTTTTTACCATTTTTCTTTTTTATTTAATAAATAAAACTGAAACCAAGTAACTTCTCTCAATTCTAGGTTTGGAAGCTAATTCCTTCTAATAGGTAAATACCTATTTCACTTGATTTCTTTTCTATTCTCACTATAGTAAGTTTTTTCTTCCAGCATGGAGAGCAAATGACACTTGCATTTTCTATTCACATTTTTTAGATGGCAAGCTGGTGGCTGACAGAGTATTGACAGCAAAGCAGGAAATTATTGAATGTGTTGCATCAGCAACCACAGTACCTCAAAGACGACTCCCTGGGGAAGCTCCTTTAGGACAGATACTTGAAGATGCTTTAGGAGGTCTGGACAATTTTGAGAAGCTGAAAGGAAGTGCTTCTGGGAACAAACTGAGTCAGTTCCCTTCCCAGGAAAAACATTTTAGCCTGGCAAGCTTCACCAAGAAAATCTCCACAGAAAAGAGTTTCCTGGAATGTAATGAAAGTATAGGAAGTCTCAGCCTGAACTCAAACGCTATAACACAACCGAGAATTCTTGCTGAGGGTAAGCTCTATGAGTGCATGGACTGCGGGAAAGCCTTTTGCCAGAGCTCAAAGCTGATTAGACATCAGAGAATTCATACTGGAGAGAGACCTTATGTATGTCAAGATTGTAGCAAAGCCTTTAGTCTGAGCTCAGACCTTATTAGACATCAGAGAATTCATAGTGGTGAAAAACCCTATGGATGTTGTGAATGTGGAAAAGCCTTCAGGGGCAGCTCAGAGCTTATCCGGCATCGGAGAATTCACACTGGAGAGAAGCCTTATGGATGTGGTGAATGTGGGAGAGCTTTCAGCCGGAGCTCAGCCCTTATTCAGCATAAGAAAATTCACACTGGAGACAAAGGCTATGAATGACTGAATGTGGTAAGGCTTTCGGGAGAAGCTCTATCCTTATTGAACATCAGCGAATTCACACTGGAGAGAAACCTTATGAATGCAGTATGTGTGGAAAATCCTTCAATCAAAGCTCAGCCCTTACCCAGCATCAGAGGATCCATACTGGGGAAAAGCCTTATGAATGCAGTGAATGTAGGAAGACCTTTAGGCATAGATCAGGCCTCATGCAGCATCAGAGAACCCACACCAGAGTGTAACTCTTTGGGTAAGAGTTGTACAATTGTGAAATGCTAGGAATTCACTTTGAGAATGAGACTCCACAGAAGATAAAGGTTTTCTGAGAGCAGAATTCTTGTCCTTCCAGTGCAATGAACTGTTGTAAGAGTAGATCCACAGAAGGATGTTTGTTGAAGTGTTGAATGGATACCTTCACAGTAAATCTGGGGTTAGGGAAGAGATCCGGAGAGAGCTCCTTATAAGATGGTCTAGGAGGTGATGCCTCCAATGGCAGGGATCCCCGCCCAGGCAAGTGCATTTGTATTTGGCAGGTGAGGGCACATGCCAAATTATCCAGTTCTCTGAAATGTTGTGTTGTGAGGTTGTGAAATGTTGAATTATGCCCTGGATCAGCTTAGTAGTATCTGGGGAATGGTGGCTCATTCTCCTCCCATATCAGTTCTCTCCTCAGCCCTGGCCTTCTTGCTGAGGTCTGCTTATTTACTGAGTGCCTGGTATGTGCCATTCATCAGGGGCAGACATGGCCATTGCATCTTGAGTTAAGGGCTAGTGAGTTTTTTATAAATATATGCATGCGTGCATGCTCAGTCATTTCAGTTATATCTGACTCTTTGTGACCCCAAACTCCTCTGCCCATGGGATTCTCCAGGCAAGAATACTGGAGTGGGTTGCTATTTCCTCCTCCAGAAGATCTTCCCGACCCAAAGATCTAACCTACCTCTCTTGCGGCTTCTGCATTGCAGGCGGATTCTTTACCACTGAGCCACCAAGGAAGCCCTTACATACATATGCATATTCAGAATATATATACACATATTCATATATGTGAGTATATGTATATGTGTGTGTGTGCATGTATGATTCTGTTGAAAAGCATGGATGGCAAGGGATACCTAACCTGGGCCATGAGTCACCAAAGCCTTCCTGGATGTGATGAAATCTCAGCTGAGACATAAAATGTGGGTAGAGATTAGCCAGAACAAAGCAAGAAGGAAGAGAATGTTACATGCAGAGGATATTGCATGCTCCATGGCATGAAGAGAGGATCTGGAACCATCCCTTCTTCTGACTTCTCTCTGGCAACAATTTATTCTTGTGGCCCCTGGTTCAGAAGCCAGGAGAAGTGTTGGTTCCTCGCTTCCTATTTAGTCACTGAGTTGGGTGGCCAATCCCAATCTCTTGAAGTACTCAGAGAATTCGTGTGATGGGAGACTTGGCTGTGATGCATGAAAAAGACATGTTTGTACATCTAGGAAGGAGTACATATTGGATACTAGAGGGACAGTGTGGACTGGAGTGTTTGTGTCTCATGACCCTGGGGCCCAGAAATGAGAAGCTGACAGGAACACGGAAGTAGGAGGTCTTCCCAGGCCCCACTATGTCTCATTCCCTGCTTGCCCTCCTCTTCATCAGACTCACAGATGCTAAGCTACTTGAGGTCAATGAGTATTTGTTGAATTACCCTCTCAAAACTCTACTTTGCTAATTTTTGTCAGTTTTAATTAACTCATTGTTGAGGGCAGTTAATACCTAAGAGAAAGTCTGAGTCCTCTTCTAGGATACCCCAGTTTCCTTTCCTGATGCTGTCACTTCTGAAGAAGACATGGTGATCAAAGCTGTTGTGGGTAACAGGGCAGGGGGGATTGAGGGGCCAGCCTTCGTGTCCAGAGGCTGTAGGATCACTAGTGAGGTCAGTCAGATATCTAAAAAGATTTTTCAGATGGATAGAGCTGCCTTTTCCTGTAGGCGACAATCAAATGATTTCATGTTTTTAATACCATTGAATTTCTTTTCCTGATTGTGAACTGTAAATGTTGATAGTATGAAATGAGAAAGTATAAACCACCCAGGATCCCATCATCCATAGAAACATTGTTAACATTTTAGAGTGCTTTCTATTCATTTTTTTAACCCACCAACCCTAATTTATATAATATACACACACATATATTTTTTCTTGGTAATAATCTTGTCTGGTGAATCATTCTTAGAAACTGATTTTTAGCATTTATACTTTTAAATATATTCAACTGTTCATTAAAAAAATTTTGGTAGTTGATTTACAATATTGTTAATTTCTGCTGTATTATAGCAGTGATTCAGTTATATATCTATATATTCTTTAAAATACTTGTTTCCATTATGATTTATCTCAGGACATTGAATATAGTTCCCTGTACTATACAATAGGACCTTGTTGTTATACTTCAGCTATTTAGTATGAGAATGTAATGCAAGATATCTTATAATAAAAATTGAGTTTTAAGTTTTGCTTTGAAATTGATCACTCAGTAATAAGCACAATAAGACAAGTGGAGACATGTTGGGGGAACAGGGGAAGGAGCTGTGGAAGGCTGGGAGCTGGTGATCTCACCTTTGATTCCATGGCCAAAACATGTCTGAGATGCTAGCTAGTCCCTGCAGATGCAGTTCATCAGGTGAAGCCACAAAACTGAGGGGACATCTGGGGCTGCACTGTGGTTCAAAGAACGTGCGAATCAGAGCAAGTCCCCTCTGAACACACATGCCTGCATCCACCAGAATCAGGACACTTCCCCACCCGCCTTGGGAGCGAGTCTGGGAGAATGTCACAGTCTTCCCCTCTCCTCTCGGCAGGTCCTTAATACAACCACATGTGAAGGAAAACCCCATGACCCTCTAGATCTGCCATCGTTCGTGCCTGCCAAGGAGACAGCTGTGAATGATAAAGTTACTGAGCAGCAGTGTCTGGTTCTGGCCCATCAGGAAGCAGGGGGTGGGTCTGGCTACTCACCCTCCCTCTTGACTTTGCAGAAATGCCCTCCAGATGAGTTCCTTCTGTATGGAAATGACTGGCAAGTCTCCCTCTCTGAGGATTCACTTCAAGGGGCAAAAGAAGCAAAGCTATTCACAGGGGAGTTAAGACCAAGGTCAGATGTGTTTAAATTTCTAATTCTCTCATCTAGACAGTGTTAACTAGCCTGTGGACGTGAGGGAGAGGTAGAAAACGTATTAAGCACTGTGCCTACATTCCACATCTTTTAAAATCCAAGAATTTGTGCAGAATCCATTTAGGGTAAACAGCGGACTGCCTCTCCACCCCAAGAAATGAGGGCTCTGAGCAGAAAGAAACAGATGGGTTGCTTTTCCTCCAGCAATTCTGGTGAAGGAAAAAACAATTACCTTTGGCATCTACCTTATTTGGTGTCCATCTCCCACCATTTCATAAACATGACTGTTGAAGCTTTAACTCTTAAAATCACCTACTTCAGCTCCTTTGGACTAAGGGTCCAGAGTTATGAGGTGACTTGCTTGTGGTGCAGAATTCATGGAAAAGCACCGATGAGAACAGAAGTCTTCATGTCAAGGCTACTGTTCTTCACAGAAATTTATAATTTGCAGAATTTTTGTACACTAGTGAGGTGAATACATCTGCCATTGTCATTTACCAGTGAGGAAGTCACAGATAATTAGAGTTAACTAACCTCCTGGGACTCAGAAGGTACAAAGATGCTATAGAAAGCATGTGCTTTTCTTGGTGTTTTTCAACTATCCTAGGCTTCCGTTCCCTTTTAAACCTTTTTTTCCTCTAATTTTAAAAGTTTGAGATATTTATTGTAGGAAATGTTGGAAGACACAAGCACAAGAAAAAAATTAAATCACCTATAATCTTATTACTCAGATGTAACCAGTATGGCAAATCAGTTTATATATATATTTCCAGTATTTTTAAGCATAAATGTATTTTTTAAATGAATCATATTGTACACAGTCTTGTTTTTACTTAAGATATGCTTTGTCATTTATTATTAATCAGCATCATTTTTTTTTTTAACAACTCATGATTTCTGAAGCATCCATTTCCAGGTAGAATTTTAACAAAAGGCAAGTTTAAGGCTTTTGGTGTTGATTGCCAGACAGCGTCTATTCACACCTCACCAGCAGCATCAGAGTCCCAATTTCCCTGAATCTTTGTTAAGTTTTATGATGGGGAAAAAAGTGCCACCTCAACTCTTGCTTTAACATACATCTTTAATTCTAGCAAGGCTAACATTTATTGCCCATTGGCATTGATACTTTTGTGACTTGCCTATTTAAGTACTATTTCTTCTACCGAGACCTTTTCATGGGGAGATGGTACAGAGAAGTGGCTCCATGGACATGTTCTGGATTCCTACTGCCTAGCTTTCCAGTCTGACCTCACCACTCTGTAGCTACATGATCTTGAGTAAGCCATGACCCTAAGCCTTCATTCATCTCATCTGTGAAATATGGGCTGTCAGAAATAACACATCTATACAAAGCCTTTGCATGTATCTGTTATGTTTCTTACCAATATACATTAAGAACCCTATTTAGAGTATCTGCCTTTTGTAATATTTGTAGTAGCAATTCCTACTTAGCATTTGTTCTACTAGTTTCAGTTTGATTGGGTCTGCCTCTGTGAAGAGGAACAGGAGTTGAATCGCTTTACCATGCTATTCTGTTACATGTAACTGATCCTTTTTTACATTCTCTTTCCAAGCCTGGGCTGTAGCCCTCCCACCATTCTTATTGGTTAGTACAAGCTCATGCCCCAGTAGGAGCATTACTTCTCTATCCTCACGGAAACCCTCCTTTTTCCTATGTACAGGACATGAGATTCCCAAAGGTTTGTATCTTTGGTTAAGGTGTGTGATGTTCTAAGTCACATCAGTTGTGTCCGATTCCATGATCCTATGGACTGTAGCCCACCAGGCTCCTCTGTCCACAGGATGCTCCAGGCAGTACTGGAGTGGGTTGTCATGCCCTCCTCCAGGGGATCTTTCCGACCCAGGGACTGAACCTGCATCTCTTGTCTCCTGCACTAGCAGGCAGGTTCCCTACCACTAGTGCCACCTGGGAAGGTGTGTTATACCTCCAACCTATTAGAGCTTTAAGCAACATGTCTTCCTGTTGCTGACTAAACTCTATACCCTTCTGCATTGTGCTGAGAAGCACCTGTCTGAGGAGACATTTCCTGCTGGGTCCCTCAAAAGAGGGCAGTCTCTGGACGGACCATGACTGGTACTGTTACTTCCCTTTAGCATGGTCTTTGACACACTTCTCAAGACTTTGAGATACTTCTGATAAAAAGACAGAACACATGTGACGTGCTTGGAGAAGAAAGAGACCCAGCAATGGACAAATATTTTTTAGCCCCTGAGGTGGGTGTGTGCACCATTGTGGAGGCACAGCCCCCGAGACAACAGGGCAGCATGTCAGCTTCTGGCCCAGAGCCTTGGGAGCTAGAAGCTGAGGGGGTCTGATCAAAGAACCAAAGGAGTCCTTACGCCTGCAAGTGAGAGCTGAAGCTCCAGGACTCTGCTCGACTGGGCTCCTTCTGGCCCCCCTGCCCTCCCCCACATGGAAGGTCTAGCCTCCAGGATGGGACAAGGAAATGACCTATTAACCCTTACCCTGGGATCACACAAACCAAGACAAAGCTCCTTACCACCCTGTGTTCCAAAGACTCCAGGTATTCTTTATTGACAAGCTTTTCCACTGGTTCATGTTTTAACTATGGGCCCTGTAGTAAACAAGACTGGCTACATTCATGCTTCTTTCATAGTCAGGAATCTACTTCAGAAGAAACTCAACAGCCAAGCTCTAGGTAACACAGCCTTTTCCTTTTCTCAGATGTGTCAGACTTTCTTCCTGGTGGCCTAACTCCCACTTATCTTTCAGGTAATTTTTCTGAGAGGCCTTCCCTGATCCAGGGTTGGGTCAGGTACTCCTTACCACCACACAAGCACTGATGGAACCAGTATCACTGCCTATTTGCCTTGTCCATGAAACTGCAGAGACAGGCTTACTGTCTACTGTACCCCTTGTGCCTGATAACAGCCACTCAAAAAATAACTGCTGGGATAACTTAATTTGTATTTTATCTTCACTGTCTCACTTCTGGCCTGCCTGGGCTCAATAAGTCACTGATGAAAACTGTTCCCCATGACTTGCTGCCCTGCCACTGGTCTTAACTGGTCAGTAAAACCTTTTGCATTCCTGAGAAAATGTCCCTTATACTCTCCATGCCATCCCCCAAATCTGGCCCATGGATCATTAGATGCATTGACAAGTCTGGATTGCTGTGCCCTCTTTGTGACAGTCTCATGGAAAATGAGATTTAAATGTTATAATCCCATCTTCCGCATCTCCTGAGGATTCCTAATGGTAAGAGAAAAGCTGGAAGCAACAATTCCGCCTGCTGTTCTGATTAGTCACAGGAAAAGCTTTCAGGGGACAATGTGCATAAGCACTGGGAAGTGCTGTATAGTCAGATGACTTGAGACCTGGTACTTTATAACCACCTCCGCGGAGTTTTACTCCAAAGTAAATGAAACCCTTCTGACAAAGAAAGATAAAAGCCTGACTGAAATATTTACAGTATTCAATGTATTCACAAGTCACTTTACAGTGTGGACTCTCTGATGGCGCGTGAGGACTGATCTGTGCCTGAAGGCCTTGCCGCACTCACTACATATGTAAGCCTCTTCCCCGGAATGGATTCTCTGATGCTGCACAAGGGCTGAGCTCCTTTTGAAGGTTTTGCCACATTCGTTACACTGATAAGGTTCCTCTCCACTGTGAATTCTTTGATGTCTGATGAGGTTTGAGCTCAGGCTGAAGGCTTTTCCACACTCATTACACTCATAGGGTTTCTCTCCACTATGTATTCTCTGATGGGTTATCAGCTCCGAGCTCTGCCTGAAAGCTTTTCCACACTCGTTACATTCATAAGGTCTTTCTCCTGTATGAATTCGCTGGTGTCTGATGAGCTTTGAGCTTTGGCTAAAGGTTTTCCCACACTCATTACACTCATAGGGTTTCTCACCAGTGTGAATTCTTTGATGGATAATGAGATAGGAACTCTGACTGAATGCTTTGCCACACTCGTTACATTTACAAGCTTTCTCACCGGTGTGGATTTTCCGATTCTAATGAGGGCTGAGCTCTGGTTGAAGGCCTTCCCGCATTCGCTACATTCATAGGCTTTCTCACCGCTATGGATTCTCTGATGAATAATAAGATAGGACCTCAAACTAAAGGCCTTCCCACACTGGTTACATTTGTAGGGCTTTTCTCCAGTATGGATTCTCTGGTGTTGTGTTAGAGAAGAATGCTGTTTGAAGCTGTGCCCGCAGATGTCACACCTGTAAGGTCTCTCTTCTTTAGGAAATTTCTGATATGTTACAGAGTTTGTGCTTAGAATCAGGTTTCTCTGGGGCTCGGGGTGGTCTCTGTTTCCTAGCGATTTGTGTGTGAAGATTACTGGACTAAAACTGCCCCCCTGGGAAGGGGATCTTCTCAATGTCTCCCCTGGAGCACTCCTTTGCTGCCACTCTAAACTGCTGTCGTGTTCACTGAATCCTCCAAATAAATGCTCCTGGGAAAGTCTCTGTGATTTCTCTCCTGAAATGTCCTTTGTTGCCGATTCATTATTCTCACAACCTGAAATGGTAATAACAAAAAATAATGTTTTATTTCCCCAGTCCCTTTCAATACTCCCTTTCTACGTTAGAGAAAATAGATGCTCCTGCCCACAAAGATATAGCTGTCTGCATGCACCTTTTCTTTAACTGGTCAAAATAGGGTCCCTCCTCCATTCTAATACTAAGGCCTACATCCACAGTTTGAAATTTATCCTTTCCTGCCTCCTCTGAGACTTCAATAAATCAATTATCCACTATTTCACGCTTACTGTTTTGATCTTTCTTCGCTGACTCCTGTTCATCAGCACTTAAATACATTCAAGTCTCTTTCATCTTTTTAAATCAAGCTCCTTGCCTATACATCTCCCTCATGCAACGTCACTCCCACTCAGAGTAAAGCTTCTTCAAACAGCAGTCTGTACTGATCCCTATTCTCTAATCTAGTGTCTGTCTTACCTATGCACCTTCCACCCTGCCCTCGTCAAAATCACCAACTTCATAGCTACTAAATCCAATGGCTACTTTCGGATCTTCCTTAGCTGGCCTTTCTGTAGCACTGATACTGCGGACTACACCTTTCTTCCAGAGACACTCTCTTCTAAACACATTAGCCTGATTTCTATGGCTGTTCCTTCTCAGATTCAAGGTCAGTCACTTGAACACGAGTTCCTCAGAGTTCTGTCCTGAGCTCTCACATGTCCTCAGTCCACCGACTACCTCCTCATCATCAGTCACTACTTAGGCTACATATTAATGTCTCCCCAGATCGCCAATTCTAACCCAGTTCTCCTAAGCTCCAGACTCTCATATCCAATGCGAGTTGGCCATGTTACTTATAAATAACTGACAAACACCAAAATGTCCTGAACTAAACTATATCATCAGATGTATTTTTTCAGCTGTGATGTTCCCCACCTCTCACCCCATCCTCATTTATTCCCTGTGGCCACTTGGATACAACCGTCTCTAACCAGACTCTGCATTGCCCTTCTCAAATCCACTCTCCTCTCTGCAATTGAGTCTTAAAACACAGATCTGATCATGTCACTCCCTTGTCTAAAACCCTTCAGCTGAACCCCACTGCACTGTACAAACCAGTTAGTATGACAGACACATTTTCACAACCTATGTGCCAATTTCCTCTCTAGTTTCTCTCTCTTCCCTAGGAATTCTCTCTTCAAGTTAAATCAAATTACCTGAAATTTCCAGAATGGGTTGTCTTCTCTCATCTTCAAGACTTTGTGGCCCTTGCCTATGTGACACTGTAATGTGGGAAACATATATTTGGCCTCACCCCCAGTTTGTGGCACAGAGCTTTTAAAACCCCTGCAGTGTGGTCTGTGGTGGAGAGGAGAAGATACTGGAGCTTATGCTAATGAGTTGACTCTTAGAGGGCATGGAGGGCTGGTTCCCAAAGGTTTTCCAGTTTGATCAGAGGCTCAGAACTTTCAGTCCCACCCTGAATGCGAGAGAGAGGAGCTGCAGACTGAGTTAATCAATCACCAATGGACAATGATGTAATTAAATGCCTAATAAAACCTCCATAACCATTAAATAAAGGGGTTCAGAGAGCTTCAGGGGACAGTGGTGCATCCCGAACTCCAGGAAGAAAAGCTCCTGTGCTCAGGCCCCTTCTGGACCTTGCCCTGTGTGGCTTTTCATCTGGCTGGTCATTGGTATCGTTACCAATGGAACAGGAAATGGTAAAGAAGGTGTTTCCTGAGTTCTGGGAGCCATTACAGCAAATTATGAATCCTCAGGATGCAGTTGTGGAACCTCCTATCTGCAGCCAACCTGGACAGAAGTGTGGGTAGTCTGGGGACTCACTACATGTGAGGCTAGTATCTGATGGACGGCAGGGGAGGGGGCAGTTTCTTGGGACTGTAACCTTAACCTGTGGGGTCTGCACTGGTTCTGGGTAATTAGTGTCAGAAGAGCTTAACAGGAGGGAGGACCCCACATATCCAGTATCAGAAGTGTTGTGAGCAGAGAAACAGTTTTTCCCTTTAGTTTGGAAGCTCCTCCTCCCACTTATTTACCCAGCTTACCTCTACTCACGGTACATGTCTTAGCTGAGATGTCTCTCCTTCCAGGAAGTACTCCTTGAACCTCTAAAGTTGACTTGGGTGCCTTTAAATATAGTAGGACCCAGTATCTACTTTTATTCTATAATTTACTACCTGGCACTGTATTATAATTGCCTTTGTGCTTGCCAACCACCCCATCTAGACCCAAACATTCCTTGAAAATAGAGAACCACTGCCCACCACAATACAACATGTATTAGCACCCTATTAAGTTATGTAATGAAGGAATAGATGAATTAAGGACAGGCAAACTGACACAAGGAGGGCTAACTGCAATTCACCAGGATTGCTGAATACAAAGCTGCAAAAGTAAGCACCTCCTTTCTAGAATAATAAAGATGAGGTTCACCTGGAGTGTGCTGTAAAATGTAGCTAATTCCCTATCCTCGAGACCAGAGGCCTGAAGTTTCCAGACGAGTTTCTTTTTCTTACCACTCTTGGGGGGAAGGCAAGGTTCCCAGGGTTTCAGCTGTTTCTTTAAAGCTGGCGTTGAATATGTGTAAACTCCTGGGCTGCTCCATGACAGGTCAAATCCTTCCAAGGCATTGCTGGTCCCTGTGGACTAGCTGGGACCTGAAATCAGTAAAATATGGTTAGCTCTGTGAGAAAACCCCTAGGGAAAATATTTAGTAAAAATCGCTCAGGGGTTAACAAAGATACCTCCTGGGATGAGGGATAGGGACAAAAGAACTACGAAGGACAGAGATGGGTATGGCCCTAGTAGTCACTTCAGGGTTATGGTTCAGTGGAGACAAATTCTCATCCCATTCTTATGATGATGCCACATGCTCGAGTCTGTACATTCCTTTCCCCACAACATATCACATCTCCCTGTTCCCACCTGCTGCCCGGGATCATCGAATTCCCTCTCCAGATCTTCCAACAGAGTCACGGCTTCCTCTCCATTCTTTGGACTATGCTGCTGAACCCAGATCTGCAGCTCCTCCGGCAGGATACTCAGGAACTGCTCCAGCACCAGCAGCTCCAGGATCTGCTCCTTCGTGTGCAACTCAGGCCTGAGCCACTGATAGCAAAGCTCCTGGAGTCGGCCCAGCGCTTCCCGGGGCCCCGGTGTCTCCTGGTAGCAGAACTTTCTGAACTGCTGGCGAAACAATTCTTGGCAGGATCGGGTACTCCCATTCTGCTTAAGTTTCTGACCCCAAGAACGGCTTTCTTCTACTTTTACCAGTATCAGCTCTTGTTCCTGAAAATTCTGAGGTACTGGGGTTGAAACTGCTCTGGATTCCAGAGCCATTCTGGGCTGAAACAGCTTAGCGTGAAGCTCACTAAAACTGCGTCCTGTACTTCACAGTTTGTTTGGGTAATCTCTTCTTTCCTGAAGGATATAAAAGCACTGTTAACTTACAGTGATGGAAAAAAACCTCTAAGAACTTGTAATAATAAAGATCAGTAACTGGAATAACATATGGAGTGGGATCAGGGTGGAGACCGTAACTAATAAACAAGCGACAAACCTAAAAATCACTCACCTCATTCAATGTCTCCATTCTATAGAATTCCTACCACATTTATACTATGAGGAATTTTAGAGGCAAAAGAAAGCTGCATTAACTTGAATCACATATTGGGAAATTTCCTCTTCAATTCTCTTTCAATCCTGATTGCATCAGGGTAGCCTGTCTTTAACATTATCTGTAAAACCTGCAAAATTCTCTTTAAAATATAGGCTTCAGATTTCCATGGGTAACTGTATCTAGCTAGGATTTGATACGGTTTTTAAAAATTTACTTTTAGTTATCTTTTACTTATGGTAAATTATGGTGCTTTTCATCTAAGGCAATAATAAAACATTTAAAAAAATTCTTATTAACCATGAGTTGATTTTAACGAAAAAATCGTTGGACATTTGCCATTTGATCAAATTTAGTATCTGATGCACTTCCTCAACAAACACTGAGGCACTTATTATGGGCTCTGTTCTGAGCCAGGTATTGGGATACAAAGGTTTTTACTCCTAAGAGTCTACCCAGGAATTAACCAAGAAGTATTTGTTAAATGCTTACCACGTGCTCAAAAACACGTCAGATATTATGAGACACAAAAGCAAAAACGTTAATCTAAACTCTCAAAATGCTTAGAACTCATAGGGGAGTAAACAAGTGAAATATGGCAACTAATAATTTGTGTTTTAAACTTCATAATGTAGATCGATCGTGATCTGATTTCTGGATGGGAGAATTTCGATGGAAGGGTATGCCCTTGAATTAGTTAGGACAGATCAGTACAATTTAACCCTAACCTAACCTACAGTTAACTTTAGAGAACAGACTACTTAGCCTACAAATCTGTAGTTTATTTACCAGCCCAGTCGCACTAGCCTATTTTTATACCTCGCTTAAATCGCAGCATCTTAAAAGTCATCGTGGAGGGGGAATAACTGCCCTTTCTGCCGGAAAGCAGAGACTAGATTGCTGGCCTCCCCTGCGTCCCCAGGACACTCAGATGCTGCCCCAAGGTGCCGAGACCCATGGATGGGCAGGCGGAGCACCGGGGATCCTCCACCCCGGCCTGCCGCCCGGGCCGAGTGCCCTCCACAACCTCCCTCCACCTCGGGTCCCACGTCCCTCACCCGCAAAGCCCAGGAGCGGTCAGGGCGCGAGCCGCGGACCTGCAGCAGAGAGCCACAAAGACCGGAAGTACCCGCCCGGGGCCTTCCGCTCGCCCGCCCACCCGAGCCTCCGTCCGCCCCGCCCCGTGCTCACAGGCAGCCAATCAGCGCGTGGATCTGGTCCTCCCACCGCCTTCCCGTGGTGGCCTGGGGACCCGAGGAACGTCGACGCCGGGTCAAGCGTGCTCTAGGGCGGGGGTCCCCGTGGGAAATCGCCACTGCCCGAGTGCACCGCTCACCGCCTCGGACAACTAGTACTTGATGTCTTGTCACTCCCGAGTTATCTCACCTCGTTTTTCAGAAAATAATTCGAATTTTCCTGTAATTTCTATGCATTTCCAGTCTGCCGACAGAAGTGAACGTGTGAATGAACTGAGCTGAACAAAACATAACAACCATTTATAGTGCTCTAACCTGTGCGTATCCTGTGAGCCTTACTTTGTGCGGTAGCTGCTTATGCCCACATTACAGCCGTAGACTCTGCCCTAAGTCAGGGAACTGGTGGCCAGAGACGCCAAAATCGCCGTATTTCAAGGACAGGGGTCCCCGACTTGGCGCCTCTAATAAGGAATTTTTTCCATTTTTCACTGGCTTTAAGTCTTAGTGTTTAAGTTTTTCTTTGGCCATACAGTAGATTAAAAAATGCCTCCTTGTTGATGTTTGGTAGAAACCAGCACAGTGTGGTGTGAAGCAATTATCCTTCAATCAAAAATAAATTTAGCGCGAGCCGCGGACCTGCAGCAGAGAGCCACAAAGACCGGAAGTACCCGCCCGGGGCCTTCCGCTCGCCCGCCCACCCGAGCCTCCGTCCGCCCCGCCCCGTGCTCACAGGCAGCCAATCAGCGCGTGGATCTGGTCCTCCCACCGCCTTCCCGTGGTGGCCTGGGGACCCGAGGAACGTCGACGCCGGGTCAAGCGTGCTCTAGGGCGGGGGTCCCCGTGGGAAATCGCCACTGCCCGAGTGCACCGCTCACCGCCTCGGACAACTAGTACTTGATGTCTTGTCACTCCCGAGTTATCTCACCTCGTTTTTCAGAAAATAATTCGAATTTTCCTGTAATTTCTATGCATTTCCAGTCTGCCGACAGAAGTGAACGTGTGAATGAACTGAGCTGAACAAAACATAACAACCATTTATAGTGCTCTAACCTGTGCGTATCCTGTGAGCCTTACTTTGTGCGGTAGCTGCTTATGCCCACATTACAGCCGTAGACTCTGCCCTAAGTCAGGGAACTGGTGGCCAGAGACGCCAAAATCGCCGTATTTCAAGGACAGGGGTCCCCGACTTGGCGCCTCTAATAAGGAATTTTTTCCATTTTTCACTGGCTTTAAGTCTTAGTGTTTAAGTTTTTCTTTGGCCATACAGTAGATTAAAAAATGCCTCCTTGTTGATGTTTGGTAGAAACCAGCACAGTGTGGTGTGAAGCAATTATCCTTCAATCAAAAATAAATTTAAAAAAAGATACCTCATGTTGTTTTCATTTGCATTTCTTTTAAATTAGTGAGCTTGAGTTAATGTATTTTCCTCATATGTGTGCTGACCATTTATGGTTCTTCAAAGAAATGGCTTTCCCCATTTTTAAAACTGAGGTGTTGCTTTTTTCTTTTGTATTTGTGAGAGGAGATCAACTCATTTGTCACAAATATTTCCCCTTTTATTTGTATTTGTTTTGTAAATGTTAATACAAGGTGATACATGGAGAGAAACAACTCTTGTGAGCTAAGACGAAACACATATTTGAGAAAAACGACTCATTAGCTTTCAGAGTGGCTCGCTAAATAATTCCTAATCATAGTGCACAGACTAGAACAATTTTACAAAGCAAGAGAACAAATAATACAACTTTATACTTCAGCTGTTGCTGCCTAACAAACTACTCCAATACTTAGTGACTGAAATAGCAGGTGTTTTATTGCTCACAATTCTGTGGTCCGGACTGCAGACAGGGCTTAGCGGAGATGCTTTATGAGGTGTCAGTCCACTTAGCTTAATTGGGACTGGAAGGCCCAGGATGATGTCACTGGCCTTGTTGTGGTCTTGGTGCTGCTGCCTTTCGGCTGGAGTCAATTGAGTCTCCTCCATAAAGTTTCCTCCTAGTGGCCCGTCATTTGGGAGTTAGTCTAGACTTTCTTACCTGGTTGTAGGGAAAGAGCAAATTAGCCAAGATGGCAGTGATCAGGCTCTCTCGCCCCACGTTTTGTAAATAATAACTTTGCATGTTTCTGTAACAGCTGAAATTGTTTGTAGCACTGCACGTGTGCATCATGCCTATATAAGCACCACCTGAAAAGCCCTTGGCATGCATTACGGCTGTGTCCGCTGGGTTAACCATGAGCGAATGCAACATGTCTGCTGCTGCCTTGCTGCTGCTGTGCCAATCAGGAGAGAATAAACCTATCTGCAGTTCCTACGACGCCTCGAATCTTCTTCCAGGTTCCCCGCTCATGCCTTGCCTACTGTATGTTCAGCGAACAGCGCGACAGGGGTCCTAGTTTCCAACAGTGTGAACGAAGATGGTAAGATGCTTGCTCTCTTAAGACCTAGGTCTGGAAGTGACATTATATTACTTATGTATTCTGTTGGCAGTACTAGACTCATGGGAAGGCTCTTGAAATAGACTTCATTTTAAGAGGAAGAGTAGCTTGAACCTAGGAGAAAATATAGGCAGTTAGTATTGCATTGTTATGCATACCTGAGAAGCCTACTATTTAGGAGGACAACTATTGAGAGAGAAGAAATACTCTTAGTTGCAGTGATAGAAAACTTACTAAATGTCCTTGATGTTTAAGTCTTTTTATTACCTATAGGTATGTGGAGATCAGGTCATCCACAAGGTTGGTTAATTCAATGGCTTGATAACATTGTCAAGGACCCAGGTCCCTTTCTTCTTTTTGCTCCTCCATGTTTAAGCATGTTGGCAACTCTCCAGTCTGGCTTCCCTTTTGGTCCTAAAGTGGTCTCTGTTCCAGATTATAGATGACATCCAGGGGCAGGAAAAGGAGTCACCCTTAATATTTTCTCTTTTTAAGACTAAGGAAAACCTTGCCCCTCACCAGCAGATTTTCACTCATGTTACATTAGTTAAAATTGCTTCACCTGTCTATACCTATCACTAACAAGGGAGTGAGGCCTCCAAGGTGAGTGTATACATGCTAAGTTGTGTCTGACTCTTTGTGACCTTATGGACTGTAGCCTGCCAGGCTCCTCTGTCCATGGGATTCTCCAGGCAAGAATACTGTGGTGGGTTGCAGTATTGGGGATCTTCCTGATCCAGGGATAAAACCCATGTCCTTTATGTCTCCTGTATTGGCAGGCAGGTTCTTAACCACCAGCAACACGTGCAGCTTGAGCCCTCCAAAATAGGCTTGGCCGATTGAGATTCATGTCCTAGAGCTGAGGAGAGGCCAGAGAGATACAGTCTGGGGAAGGTGAGCGAGATTAGGTTTATGTTACAAAACAGAAAAAGGGGACAGCTAGATGAATGATGAGTGCAACAAGAACATCTACTTCAGTAGATAATCTTATGGTAAGTAATGGGCCTTTATTGGTTAGAAAGTGAGACCCTAGGAAAAAAATTCAAATCCCTATCATTCCTTACAAGATGGCACAGACATTTAAAATAAAACCAGCCTTTCCCACAGTGCTCTGCGCTGTGAAGAAGCGGCTCCTGGGGACTGGGGGCATTTTGTGTTGGTTGGAGCCGGAGTAACAAGATGGTGGCATCAGCGGAGTGACAGGGGTCCCTCCGGGCGGGAGCCGGCAGCAGTGGTGGCAGCGGTATCACCCCCTAGCTTCACCGCTCTCCTTTTCCAGCCCGCGACGTTGCCGGGAAAGCGAGGCAGCGGCGGCCGCCAGAAAAAAGTGGCTCAGCCTGGTAACCGCGAGAGCTCCTTCAACAATCTGCGGCCTGGCCAAAAAACCTGACAGCAGCGGTGATCAGGTTCCCCTTGGCCAATTCTGGGCCCTGTAACGCCGAAAAAGAGCCATCGTTTTCTGTTGCCTGCCGCTCTCCACAGCCTTTCCATGGTGGAGCCCTAGAGGCCTCCATCCTCCCCTTAGAGGTGTCGGGGCTTAGCCCCAGCCTCCATCTTCGTCTCTCAGGATGGCGAGCAGCAGCGGCTCCAAGGCCGAATTCATTGTCGGAGGGAAATATAAACTGGTACGGAAGATCGGCTCTGGTTCCTTCGGGGACATTTATTTGGCGATCAACATCACCAACGGTGAGGAGGTGGCAGTGAAGCTAGAATCCCAGAAGGCCAGGCATCCCCAGTTGCTGTACGAGAGCAAACTCTATAAGATTCTTCAGGGTGGGGTTGGCATCCCCCACATACGGTGGTATGGTCAGGAAAAAGACTATAACGTGCTAGTTATGGATCTTCTTGGACCCAGCCTTGAAGACCTCTTCAATTTCTGTTCAAGAAGGTTCACAATGAAAACTGTACTTATGTTAGCTGACCAGATGATCAGTAGAATTGAATATGTACATACAAAGCATTTTATACAGAGACATTAAACCAGATAACTTCCTAATGGGTATTGGGCGTCACTGTAATAAGTTATTCCTTATTGATTTTGGTTTGGCCAAAATGTACAGAGACAACAGGACAAGGCAACACATACCATACAGAGAAGATAAAAATCTCACTGGCACTGCCCGGTATGCTAGCATCAATGCGCATCTTGGTATTGAACAAAGTCGCCGAGATGACATGGAATCATTAGGATATGTTTTGATGTATTTTAATAGAACCAGCCTGCCATGGCAAGGACTAAAGGCTGCAACAAAAAAGCAAAAATATGAAAAAATAGCGAAAAGAAGATGTCCACACCCGTTGAAGTTTTATGTAAGGGATTTCCTGCAGAATTTGCCATGTACTTAAACTATTGTCGTGGGCTGCGCTTTGAGGAAGCCCCGGATTACATGTACCTGAGGCAGCTATTCCGCATTCTTTTCAGGACCCTGAATCACCAATATGACTACACATTTGATTGGACAATGTTAAAGCAGAAAGCAGCACAGCAGGCAGCCTCTTCAAGTGGGCAGGGTCAGCAGGCCCAAACCCCCACAGGTTTCTAAGCATGAATCAAGGAACAGAAGAAGCAGAGCAGATGATCGGAGCAGCATTTGTTTCTCCCCAAATCTAGAAATTTTAGTTCATATGTACACTAGCCAGTGGTTGTGGACAACCATTTATTTGGTGTAAAGAACTTAATTTCAGTATAAACTGGCTCTGGGCAGCATTGGTGATGGATGCTGTGTCCTGAGTTGTAGCCGCTGTAATTGTGAATATTAACTGAGATAAGTGGAAAAAAAAATAAAAAATAAAACCAATGACTTAGTTGCAAGAGATGTAGGCTAAGGATTTATAAGAAATTCCCAGGACTTGTTTTAAATGCCCAGTGGGATGGCAACTGATCATTTTAAGAGCTTTGGTTGACAATCCCCACTTACATGATGTCTTAGTCCATTTTGCTGTAATAAAAATACCATAGACTCAGTGGCTTATAAACAACAAAAATATACTTCTTACAGTTCTGGAGGTTGGAAAGTTAGGGCCACAGCATCATCAGATTCAGTGTCCTGTGAAGACCCACTTGTTCATAAACTGGTGATTGGTGAGTAAAGCTATTCATTCAGTAAAAGTCCAACTGCTTGAATTATGTGTCATTTAACAGTGCTATACTTTATGGTCTTCATCAAGAGAGATAAACTTAACTGTAAACCACTCTTCAGTCATAAAGATGGAGAAAATGGCTTCTGATGCTTAAAGGAAAACATAATTCTTTATTTAGCAAATAATTATTGAATATTATTATATGTGAAACTGGAAGACAAGTGAGAGATTCAAATAAAAGGTAAGCTTCCTCACTTCAATTATAACTATAACTCTTAGAGTATAAACTCAGTGAGGGCAGGGGTTTTGTTTTTCCATTGTTGTCTCATCAGTAACGACTAGTATAGAAATATGCAAGCGAGAATATTGGTGCTGGTTAAAGTAAACAGGGATTTTTAAATTTGTTTAGGTGGTGTTTCAGGTGGCTCTAATGCATTGGTAACCAAAAACTAAGCCAGAGTTTATTTTTGTAAATGCCTCAAGATTAAGAAACAAACTTAACAACTCATCACAGCCAGCCAACTAGGCTTTGTCAAATGAGGCCATCACTTAAGCTTAAGCATCAATTTCCATGAGTTGCTTCCACATCTGCTCTAAAGCTCCCAGCCATTTCCAGTTTGGTGCAGCCTGATTTGCTTCGATGTTAGCACAGAGAAGGACTTCCCTGAGAGCTCAGTTGGTAAAGAATCTGCCTGCAATGCAGGAGACCCTGATTCAATTCCTGGGTCAGGAAGATCCACTTGAGAAAGGATAGGCTACCCACTCCAGTATTCTTGGGCTTCCCTTGTGGCTCAACTGGTAGAGAATCTGCCTGAAATGCAGGAGAACTGGGTTCTGTCGCTGAGTTGGGAAGATCCCCTGGAGAAGGGAAAGGCTACCCACTGCAGTATTCTGGCCTGGAGAATTCTACAGACTGTATAGTCCATGGGTCACAAAGAGTCAGACATGACTGAGTGACTTTCATTTCACTTGCTCAGCAAAACTCTTCAAAATTTTCATGAACCTCACTCAGTTTACCTTTTAACAATACCACAACTAGTGATAGTAATGGAAGGATTCAAAGACACATTCAGAGAGGAACATTTTGAATGATGTACTTCAACTATTTAATCCAAGATTTATTTTAATCAAGTTTTGACAGACACACAGACAGCAACCGTTCAAAGAAGCGTTTACTGCTCAGATACCCAGAGGATGGGAGGTGTCGCATCCCACAGAGGGCCACATGGGGTCACTACAGGGAGAAGTAGAGTTGGGACTAAACCTTGTTACAGTGCTGAGAAGCAGCCAGCTAGGTGGGGATGTCTCCTATTGAAAGTGGGAGTGGGAAACAGAACACACAGCTGATGCATGTGATTGCAGAATTTGTGATAGATTTCCAAGTGCCTGATGGTGGAGGTGTTTGTTAAAACTTTGGGTTATTAGCGTGGCTCCATGACTCCAAGATGCCAAATCATTAATACAGAATATCCAGAATAATTGTTACACTATTAAATTCTATTGTTACTATTCTATCACCAACTTAGCACTGTATTCGGTGTTTTTTAGAGACAGATATGGATTAACAGAACAAGACAGTGCTTATTTGTAGCATCCAAGACAGTAAACAAAAGCCTTATTTACTGAGTTGTTTTTCTTTGCCTCGATGTCAGAGCCCTTGAGGTTGCACATTCTTGCATTTACCATGCCCAGAACAGAGTTAAAGCCATAGACAGGCTCTTACTATTGCTTTATGTTTGTTTCCCTTTATGAATTATCCACAAAGACAAATCTCATCCTAGCTCTTAATCCTGCCAGCCACACCAGGATTCTGTTCTGCCTTAGGGGTGATTCAACAAAGAAAGATACATTCTAAGATTAGGAAAGAAAAAGTGCAATGACTTTATAAATGAATGGATTCAGTTCAGTCACTCAGTTGCGTCTGACTCTTTGTGACTGACATGGACTATAGCACACCAGGCCTCCCTGTCCATCACCCACTCCTGGAGTTTACTCAAACTCATGTCCATTGACTCAGTGATGTCATCCAATCATCTTATCCTCCGTCGTCTCCTTCTCTTCCCGCCTTCAATCTTTCCCAGTGTCAGGGTCTTTTCAAATGAGTCAGTTCTTTGCATCAGGTGGCCAAAGTATTGGAGCTTCAGCATCAGTCCTTCCAGTGAATATTCAGGACTGAATTCCTTTAGGATGGACTGGTTGCATCTCCTTGAAGTCCAAGGGACCCTCAAGAGTCTTCTCCAACACCACAGTTCAAAAGCTCAATTCTTTGGTGCTCAGCTTTCTTTGTAGCCCAACTCCTCACATCCATACATGACTACTGGAAAAAACATAGCTCTGACTAGATGGATCTTTGTTGGTAAAGTAACGTCTGTGCTTTTTAATATGCTGTCTAGGTTGGTCATAACTTTTCTTCCAAGGAGCAAGAGTCTTTGAATTTCATGGCTAGAGTCACCATCTGCACTGATTTTGGATCCCCCCAAAATAGTCTGTCACTGGTTCCACTGTTTCCCCATCTATTTGCCATGAAATGATGAGAACAGATGCCATGATCTTCGTTTTCTGAATGTTGAGCTTTAAGCCAACTTTTTCACTCTCCTCTTTCACTTTCATCAAGAAGCTCTTTTGTTCTTCTTCACTTTCTGCCGTAAGGGTGGTGTCATGTGCATATCTGAGGTTACTGATATTTCTCCTGGCAATCTTGATTCCAGCTTGTGCTTCATCCAATCCAGCATTTCTCATGATGTGACTTTCCTGGTGGCTCAGACGGTAAAGCATCTGTCTACAATGTGGGAGACCTGGGTTTGATCCCTGGGTTGGGAAGATCCCCTGGAGAAGGAAATGGCAGTCCACTCCAGTATTATTGCCTGGAAAATCCCATGGACAGAGGAGCCTGGTATGCTACAGTCCATGGGGTCGCAAAGAGTTGGACACGACCGAGCGACTTCGCTTTCCTTTCCTTTTCACTCTGTGTATAAGTTAAATAAGCAGGGTGACAATATACAGCCGTGACATACTTCTTTCCTTACTTGGAACCAGTCTGTTGTTCTATGTCCAGTTCTAAGTGTTGCTTCTTGACCTGTGTACAGATTTCTCACGAGGCAGGTCAGGTGGTCTGATATTCTCATCTCTTTCAGAATTTTCCACAGTTTGTTGTGACTTTTGAGCCAAAGGCTTTGGCATAGTCAATAAAGCAGAAGTATACGTTTTTCTGGACTTCTCTTGCTTTTTTGATGATCCAACAGATGTTGGTAATTTGATCTCTGGTTCCTCTGCCTTTTCTAATCCAGCTTGAACATCTGGAAGTTCAGGGAGTAACTAAAAGGACAACTCTGCTAAAGAAGCTGAATGAAATATTTTCTAATGGTTTTGTGGGTAGGAAACTTTATAGTGAAGGGGAAGCTTTTCTTTTTTAAAGCTGTAGGTCTTGGGTGTTAAAAGACATTCACGTCATTTCATTATAACCATTATCTCTGTTAAACTGGATGTGTTTAAAATTTTAATTTGGTTGTCTTGAACTTATATTTGCCTAAATTCTTTTGTTGTTGTAGTAATCATTATTAGAAAGAAATTGGATTTTTTTTTTTACAAAACAGTGAACTTATTGAATATTCTTTTCTTGTTTTTTTGTGGCAACATCTAATGATAAGTTCATTTCTTTTAATCTTGTTAGGCAGCATGATGGGAAATGACTGATTTATATACTATGTCTGGGGAGGCTTCTCAGGTGGCTCAGTGGTAAAGAATACACCGCTAATGCAGGAGACGCACAGATGAGGGTTTAATCCCTGGGTCAGGAAGATCTCCTGGAGCAGAAAATGGCAACCTACTCCAGTATTCTTGCCTGGAATATCCCATGGACAGAGGAGCCTGGCAGCTCCAGTTCATGGGGTCGCAAAGAATCGGACACAACTGAGCACAGGGGTGCGCACACACACATATTACCCCCAGGCTTTCTGAATGCCAAAGTATACTTTTATGTTTAAAACATCTTCAGGAGGCCCAATTCAATTTGCCTTCTTCTGGATTTGTCTTGCTTTTACAATTTCATTATTTTATATTGTGTTTTTGTGGCTGGGATTATACCACTGCAGATAATAACTCTTTCCTTATAAATGGCTATTTCTTTTGGTTATACTAAAAAAGCCAGTTGAGTGCCTTTGGGTGGAACTATTTTTATTTTTATAATCTATCAGTTTGAGATTTGTGGCGCAATGATAAAGAACCCGCCTGCCAAGGCAGGGGACGCAGGAGACCTGGGTTTGATCCCTGAGTTGGGAAGATCCCCTGGAGGAGAGCTTGGCACTCACTCGAGTATTTTTGCCTGGAGAATCCCATGGATGCAGGAGCCTGGCAGTCCACGGGACTGCAAAGAGTAGGACACGACTGAAGCGATTTAGCCCACACACACATACAGAGGCTACAAGCTGACTTTCATTACCAGATGTGGAAGTGTTACCCAAAGGAAACCAGCACTTGGGGGAGGCTGGGACAAGTGGGTATATGCAGAATAATGGTTATGGATTCAGACGTGGGGTGTCTCCTCCCTGCCGCCACCGGCCTCGGACGTGGGGTAGCTCCTCCTGGCCGCCTCCCTGACCTCGGAAGCGGGGTGTCTCCTCCCGGCCACCACTGACCTCGGACGCGGGGTGTCTCCCGGTTGCCGTCCCTGACCTCAGACATAGGGTAGCTCCTCCCAGCCGCCACTGACCTTGGACGCAGGGTAGCTCCTCTCGGCCGTTCCTACGCCGTCGCAACCTGGCACTCTAGGCCGCTGCCCCTGACCTCAGACGTCGGGTAGCTCTTGGCCGCGCTCAAGTGCGGCGACCGCCTCCGCCGCCTGTGCTCAAGTAAGCTTTACTTTTACATCAAGATAATCATGATGATGTGATGACTAATCTAGAGCCAGACATCTTGGAATGTGAAGTCAAGTGGGCCTTAGAAAGCATCACTACTAACAAAGCTAGTGGAGGTGATGGAATTCCAGTTGAGCTGTTTCAAATCCTGAAAGATGATGCTGTGAAAGTGCTGCACTCAATTTGCCAGCAAATTTGGAAAACTCAGCAGTGGCCACAGGACTAAAAAAGGTCAGTTTTATTTCCAATTCCAAAGAAAGGCAATGCCAAAGAATGCTCAAACTACCGCACAATTGCACTCATCTCACATGCTAGTAAAGTAATGCTCAAAATTCTCCAAGCCAGACTTCAGCAATATGTGAACCGTGAACTCCCTGATGTTCAAGCTGGTTTTAGAAAAGGCAGAGGAACCAGAGATCAAATTGCCAACATCCGCTGGATCATGGAAAAAGCAAGAGAGTTCCAGAAAAACATCTATTTCTGCTTTATTGACTATGCCAAAGCCTTTGACTGTGTGGATCACAGTAAACTGTGGAAAATTCTGAAAGAGATGGGAATACCAGACCACCTGACCTGCCTCTTGAGAAATCTGTATGCAGGTCAGGAAGCAACAGTTAGAACTGGACATGGAACAACAGACTGGTTCCAAATAGGAAAAGGAGTACGTCAAGGCTGTATATTGTCACCCTGCTTATTTAACTTATATGCAGAGTACATCATGAGAAATGCTGGACTGGAAGAAACACAAGCTGGAATCAAGATTGCTGGGAGAAATATCAATAATCTCAGATATGCAGATGACACCACCCTTATGGCAGAAAGTGAGGAGGAGCTAAAAAGCCTCTTGTTGAAAGTGAAAGAGGAGAGTGGAAAAGTTGGCTTAAAGCTCAACATTCAGAAAACGAAGATCATGGCATCTGGCCCCATCACTTCATGGGAAATAGATGGGGAAACAGTAGAAACAGTGTCAGACTTTGTTTTTTTGGGCTCCAAAATCACTGCAGATGGTGACTGCAGCCATGAAATTAAAAGGCGCTTACTCCTTGGAAGAAAAGTTATGACCAACCTAGATAGTATATTCAAAAGCAGAGACATTACTTTGCCGACTAAGGTCCGTCTAGTCAAGGCTATGGTTTTTCCTGTGGTCATGTATGGATGTGAGAGTTGGACTGCGAAGAAGGCTGAGCGCTGAAGAATTGATGCTTTTGAACTGTGGTGTTGGAGAAGACTCTTGAGAGTCCCTTGGACTGCAAGGAGATCCAACCAGTCCATTCTGAAGGAGATCAACCCTGGGATTTCTTTGGAAGGAATGATGCTAAAACTGAAGCTCCAGTACTTTGGGCACCTTATGCGAAGAGTTGACTCATTGGAAAAGACCCTGATGCTGGGAGGGATTGGGGACAGGAGGAGAAGGGGACGACCGAGGATAAGATGGCTGGATGGCATCACGGACTCAATGGACGTGAGTCTGAGTGAACTCCGGGAGTTGGTGATGGATAGGGAGGCCTGGCGTGCTGCGATTCATGGGGTCACAAAGAGTCGGACACGACTGAGCAACTGAACTGAACTGAACTATGAATTCAGCTTCTGGAGTAAGACTGGGTTCAAATCCCTGCTGTCTCAGTGATTAACTCTGTGACCTTGTACAAGCTTCTAAAATTATCTATGCCTCCATTTCCTTTTCTGAAAAATGGGTATAGTTAAATTACCTACCTCATAAGGCTGTTGGAATACATTTAGAACAGTGCTCAATGAATGTGTATTGTTGGTATTTGGGGAAGGAGAGGTTGACTTGATAAGCAGTGTGGAAGTTGGCAGAAGAAACATTTCTGTAGGTCTGGATTTGCCTGTTTTATGTTTTGGTTTTTTTGACCATGAGGCACGAGGGATATTAGCTCCCTGACAAGGGATCAAGCCCGAACCCCCTGCTTTGAAGGCAAAGTCTTAACCATTGGATTGCCAGGGCAGTCCCTAGATATGCCTGCTGGTAATAATTATTTAGGGTCTTTGTTAAAAATACATATTACTAGGCCTTCAATTAGCATACCTCGGGATGATTCAAAGTGCTAAACGTTTGGATTCCCAGGTGGCTCAGTGGTAAAGAATATGCCTGCTAATGCAGGAGATGCTGGAGACATGGCTCTATTCCAGGGGAAGATCTTCTGGAGGAGGAAATGGCAACCCACTCCAATGGGTTGGAAAATCCTGGAAAAGCCCACGGACAGGGGAACCTAGCGAGCTTCAGTCCATGGGGTCACAAAAGAGTTGGACACAACTTAGTGGCTGAGCACACATGCATAGGGATGATTCAATGAATTTATATTTTTGACAAATATGACAAATGATTCTCATTATCAGATTAGGTTGGGAAATTGTGATGTGCAGATAAGAGTGTAGACTTCAGAGTCAGACAGATGTGGATTCTGATCCATTAATTAAACTGTGTCCAGATTTCCACCAGGAACTCTTTTAGTTTCTGGGTGTATCAGTTCAGTTCAGTCGCTCGGTCATGTCTGACTCTTTGTGACTCCATGAATCGCAGCACTCCAGGCCTCCCTGTCCATCACCAACTCCCGGAGTTCACTCAAACTCCTGTCCATTGAGTCGGTGATGCCATCCAGCCATCTCATCCTCGATTGTCCCCTTCTCCTCCTGCCCCCAATCCCTCCCAGCATCAGGGTCTTTTCCAATGAGTCAACACTTCGAATGAAGTGGCCAAAGTACTGGAGTTTCAGCTTCAGCATCATTCCTTCATGATCTCTCTGATTTTTGTTCTCTTAGATCCTAGAGTCTATTGGGACTCCTACTGTAAAATGTCAACCAGAGGCCTGGCTGAGTAACTTGAATAAACAATAAAAGCTTTTCTATCCCTTGTCACAAAAGCATTGAGTTCATTAAAGGAAAAAATAAATCAGAAATTATAAACTGTAGTCCAGTGAACTCATGTTGAAGAGGGAAATCCTTAGCTGTGCAGGGACCTGATGTTCATGTTAAGTAAAAGAATTTAGAATAGAAAAAACCAAAAATGGTGGCATTGGTGGTTTGGTGGTGAAGATGACCAAGTGGTCTTACCTTTAAATGGGAAATTGAGCTACTTAAACACAGAAAAGCAATTATGACCAGATTGAGTTTCCTTTGGTTTTGGGCTTCTGTGAGTATTGTCTGGTTGGTCAGTTGCCAAGCCTAATAGGTTGACAAATCCCTTCAAAATTGTCCTTTGAAAGGGAAATAATGGCAGCTGAATCTGAGTTTTCTCTTTCTCTAGGACAGTATGATCAAACCCAGGAATATTTTCTTTTTGTTGATGGCTTCTTGTAAGAGGACATATTTATCCTTGAAAATAGTTCTGCTGTTCTCATGTTAGAGGATACCAAAAAGTACTTGTCAGTGGTCTGAACTGGAGTCGATTTAACACAGCTGGTGGCCTGTCTCCCTTTAGGGTCAGGGCAGAAGCAGGGACTCTATTTTGTTTAGTTTGTTTTTTAGTGAAATTAAAGAAAACTAGGGTTATGACTCATGTAAAAATGCTATTTACTTCTGTTAAAAAAAACCACACACATATTAAAGGTGAAGTATTGCTTTCTTTGAATCTCTTGAGTGTCTCTGCTTTTATCCCTTGATTTTCAAGTTCGGCATTTATCCTGCACTGGACGAAGCGGCTTACTACTTTTTCTACTTTTTGTATTTACGCTTTATGTGCAGTACAAAAAAAAAAAAAAACCACCGAAAGCAAAAATATGTTTTGGACATTACTGTTGGGGCAATGGGGGCATTCTTTCCAGTGACATTTAAGACAGCTAATGCTTACCTATTCAAGAGCCAAAGTTATCACATTTTTACACATCCCAAAATGAGTTACACATTACAATAACCATGGAAAGAGGGCATACTGAAGAATTTTAAAGCTGTAATTTACTTTTACGTTTAAAATATTGATATTTAAGTACAATTTGGAGGAATTATGGAAGCGTGGCGATAAGAATGTATCCTTATCTATTAATCCCGTTTTCTCTTACCATTCCCATGAAGTTGAATATTAGAAGCTAGTGATCTTATAATCACCCAATTCAATGACTTCTCAATCCTTATCCTTCCTGAACTCTAGTATTTTTGTCACTGACAGCCTATCTTTTTTTATTTTTATTTTTTTTAGTTTCTAGGACATTATTTTTCTCTCCTGCTCCAGGCACACTGTGCCTGGCTGACTCTTCACTGCCTGCTTCCTGCCTCAGGCTTCTTTTGAGCTCCTCTTCATCACTTTCCATGTATATCCTGTCTGTTGGGAGGCTGATTTCATTCTTCTCGTACATAAATGATCCCCCGATTTGTATCTTCATTCCTGTCTTGTTTACTAAAGGAAAACTGTTTCTCCATTCATGACACTTTCAACACCAAATGTGTGGGTTTCCCACACCAAGCAATTCTCAGTTCTCTGTGAACATTAGTTATTAACAACTTAATACAATCTAATTCAGTTCTGACCCTAACTACCCAGTCGGCACAGACCCCACAGGTTAAAGGTTGAGTCCCACAAGATTGCCCAAGATTGCCCCCAACTTGAGACGACAATTTTAAGTAGTAGGTTCACAGCTTATCCACATTTCTGTCTGACTTGGCTATAAATTGGAGGTTTGCACAGCTCCCCGTCAGGTTTAATAATTCGCTCTAAAGGCTCACAGAACTCAGGGAAATACTGGTTTATTATAAAGAATACAAGTGAACAGCTAGATGAAGAGGTATTTAAAAGGAAGTCAGGAAGGGTCTTGAGTGTGGGAGCTTCTGTCCCCACAGAGGTTGGGTTGTGTCACCTGCCAGTAGCTCTCTGAACCCATCATTTAGGGTGTTTATGGAGCTTCTGCTACATCAGTCAGTTCAGTCGCTCAGTCATGTCTGGCTCTCTGCGACCCCATGGACTACAGCACGCCGGGCTTCCCTGTCCATCACCAATTCCTGGAGTTTGCTCAAATTCATGCCCATTGAGTCAGTGATGCCATCCAACCATCTCGTCCTCTGTCATCCCCTTCTCCTCCTGCCGTCAACCTTTCCAAGCATCAGGGTCTTTTCCAATGAATCAGTTCTTCACATCAGGTGGCCAAAAGTATTGGAGCTTCTGTTAATAGGCACAACTGATTAAGTTATTGACCACTGACAGTTATTAATAACTTAACCCCTAGTTCCTCTCTTCTTCCTAGAGGTCACTGGGTGAGGCTGAAAATTCCAATCCTCTGATCATGTGGTTGGAATTAGCATAAACTCAGGTATAGTTGAAAGGGCATATTATGTAACAAAAGGCACTCTTCTCACCCCACCACTTGGGAAATTCCAGGGGATTTAGGCGTTCTGTGCCAGAAACTGGGGATGAAGACCAAACATGTATTTCTTATTACATCACAAAATTATATATGTGCTGTGCTTAGTCGCTCAGTCGTATCTGACTCTTTGCAACCCCAAGGGCTGTAGCCCGCTAGGCTCCTCTGTCCATGGGATTCTCCAGACCCGTATACTGGAGTGGGTTGCCATGTCCTCCTCCAGGGGATCTTCCCAACCCAGGGATCAAACCCAGGTCTCATACATTGCAGGCAGATTCTTTACGATCTGAGCCATCAGGGTAGTCCCAATATTGTATCTACCAAGCCCCAAATCTTTTTTATATATTTATGTACTTGATTACATCGGGTCTTACTTGTGGCAGGCGGGATCTCTCTTACTGGCATAGTGTGAACTCTTAGTTGTTTCACGTGGGATCTAGTTCCATGACCAGGAATTGCACCTGGCTCCCCTGCATGGGGAGCACAGGGTCTCAGCCACTGGACCACCAGGAAAGTCCCAAGCCCCAGAGCTTCATTTCCAACCTGTGAGGTGTGAGGACATCTCTGTCATGGACAGTTCACCAGTGCTTCTGCATTCATACAGCCAAAGCAAATTGGACTACCTTCCTCCAGTTTTACTCTTATTAAAATTAATTATTATATTGTGGAATTTTTATAGTAGAATCATTACTTCTTGGAATTTTTTTACCCTCACATATCATGAGTAAGTAGAAATTTTAGGGTCAGTGGAAGGGACTGGGAAAAATCAGTCATTTAAAAACTTTTGGTCATATTGACTCACTTGCAATAGCTCAGATTTGTCATCTTTTCCTTTTTACTGTTTTAATTCAAGCCTTTATTATCTTTCTAGTAATAGCTTCTTAATTGATCTCCTTGACTCACATCTGCCCTCTTATTCTCATGCATCTTGCAGGTTGCTACCAGATTCAACATGAATCTGATGATGTAATTATCCTCTTAATTTCTTTTTAAAATTAAAAGTCCTTATTTTTAGAAATGATTTTTAAAAGGAAGTTTTTATTACCCTTTATTTTTATTTTACTTTAAAAGGTAAATTTCCTTTTTTTTTTTTTTTTTTAGCAAGCTAAACTAACATCACTACTGTCATCATCACTTTGACAAACATGTAACATATCTGGCTACTTGCACACAATTAGGGTGCAGGAAGATTTAACAGTTGGTCCTGCACTCACTGACTCAGGCAGCTGTATAGTAGCCCTAGAGTGATGTTGTGTGATTGTACTTCTTCCAGTTCTGGGCTACCATACAGTCCATGGTGAGTCCGAACTGAAACTGCACACAGGAAGATAATGCGCCACAGAAATCTGATGAGATTCAGGTTCTAGCCTGCTTCACACTTGAGAGATTTCTAAGCTTAGTGGCTACCCGCTTATATAATTTTAAACAGGTCTCAAGTCAATTTTGCAGTTAAACAAGTACAGTCAGTTTAGCTTTGTGTTTAAATAGCAACAGATTTCTTAGTCTCCTAGGAAACTGGGTGGTAACTAGGAACTCAAATAATAACTTTAAATAGAGAGCATGTCAGGATCTCTTACATCTTTAAAAGCAAGAACACTTAATTAACAGCTTATGTAGGTATGCATAATGATGATATGGCAGAATGAAATAAAGTCTACTGATGACTAAATCTAACCATACCAAACCAAACAAATCCAAACAAGTAATTGTTTATCCTTATTATCTAACTTGCCCAATATTTTATCATAATTTTATTACCCTATAAAAGCGTTATATGCTAGTAACATCCTACAAGTATAATAAAATATATGAAAATGTTGAATGTCAAACAGTACTTATGGGATAAATTCTGTTTTTACCAAATCATATACTTGTACAAAAAATGAGTAGTACATTAATCAACCTTAAAACCCTCACTAGTTGTTTGCAGTTGTTTGATCATATTATTGTTAGTCTCTATGTTAACAATTGATTGATTGAAGTCGCTCAGTCGTGTCCAACTCTTTGCGACCCTATGGACTGTAGCCTATCAGGCTCCTCCGTCCATGGAATTTTCCAGGCAAGGAGTACTGGAGTGGGTTGCCATATGGTTATATAAAAAGGGTTAGTATCATAAATGTAAAAATTTATCACATATTAATCATGTTTATTATTACAGACTGAAAAGTCATCACAAATGTTTTAAGAGGTGTTCCAGAATGCTCAAGCATTTTTTGATTTATTTCAATTTCTTTCCCAAGCTCCCTGTTCCTTTACCTCTTTCCTCTCTGGCTTGGCAGGAACCTTGCTAGTTTATGTTGTGTTACACCTATTGTGAATTAACAAGCAGGTGATAGTTAGCAACAGTGGTGGCACTGGATCTAGCTGTAAGATGATTGAAACCATCCAATGACCTCTATGGTTTGGGGCATCCAGTTGGCTGGAACTAATAAAGTAGCCAAATCTTTGTTTACTCTGTCTCCCGTAAAGTTCTTCAGTTAGTCAGTTCAGTCTCTCAGTCATGTCTGACTCTTTGCAACCCCATGGACTGTAGCACACCAGGCTTCCCTGTTCATCACCAACTCCTGGAGCTTGCTCACATTCATGTCTGTCCAGTCAGTGATGCCATCCAACCATCTCGTCCTCTGTCATCCCCTTCTCTTCCCACCTTCAATCTTTCCCAGCATCAGGGTCTTTTCAAATGAGTCAGTTCTTCACATCAGGTGGCCAAAGTATTGGAGTTTCAGCTTCAGCATCAGTCCTTCCAGTGAATATTCAGGACTGATTTCTTTTACAATGGTATCTCCTTGCAGTCCAAGGGACTCTCAAGAGTCTACTCCAACACCACAGTTCAAAGCATCAATTCTTCAGCACTCAGCTTTCTTTATAGTCCAACTCTCAAATCCATACATGGCTACTGGAAAAACCATAGCTTTGACTAGATGGACCTTTGTTGGCAAAGTAATATCTCTGCTTTTAATATGCTGTCTAGGTTGGTCATAGCTTTTCTTCCAAGGAGCAAGTGTCTTTTAATTTCATGGCTGCAGCCACTATCTGCAGTGATTTTGGAGCCCCCCAAAATAAAGTCTATCACTGTTTCTCCATCTATTTGCCATGAAGTGATGGGACCAGATGTGATGATCTTAGTTTTCTGAATGTTGAGTTTTAAGCCAACTTTTTCACTGTCTTCTTTCACTTTTATCAAGAGGCTCTTTAGTTCTTCTTGCTTTCTGCCATAAGTGTGGTGTCATCTGCATATCTGAGGTTATTGATATTTCTCCCAGCAATCTTGATTCCATCTTGTGCTTCATCCAGTCCAGACTTTCTCATGATGTACTCTGCATAGAAGTTAAATAAGCAGGGTGACAATATACAGCCTTGATGTATTCCTTTCCTGATTTGGAACCAGTCTGTTGTTCCATGTCCAGTTCTAAACTGTTGCTTCCTGACCTGCATACAGGTTTCTCAGGAGGCAGGCCAAGTGGTCTGGTATTCCCATCTCTTTCAGAATTTTTCAGTCTGTTGTGATCCACACAGTCAAAGGCTTTGGCATAGTCAATAAAGCAGAAGTAGATGTTTTTCTGGAACTCTCTTGCTTTTTCGAGGATCCAATGGATGTTGGCAATTTAATCTCTGGTTCCTCTGCCTTTTCTAAATCCAGCTTGAACATCTGGAAGTTCACGGTTCATGCACTGCTGAAGCCTGGCTTGGAGAATTTTGAGCATTACTTTGCTAGTGTGTGAGGTGAGTGCAATTGTGCGGTAGTTTGAACATTCTTTGGCATTGCTTTCTTTGAATTGGAATGAAAACTGACCTTTTTTAGTCCTGTGGCCACTGCTGAGTTTTCCAAATTTGCTGACATATTGAGTGCAACACTTTCATGGCATCATCTTCTAGGATTTGAAATAGCTCAACTGGGATTCCATATTCCATTTGAAATAGCTCAACCTCCACTAGCTTTGTTTGTAGTGATGCTTCCTAAGGCCCACTTGACTTCACATTCCAGGATGTCTGGCTCTAGGTGAGTGATCACACCATCGTGATTATCTGAGTCGTGAAGATCTTTGTATAGTTTTTTCTGTGTATTTTTGCTACCTCTTCTTAAAATCTTCTGGTTCTTTTAGGTCCGTCCCATTCCTGTCCTTTATTGAGCCCATCTTTGCATGAAATGTTTCCTTGGTATCTCTAATTTTCTTGAAAAGATCTCTAGTTTTTCCCGTTCTATTGTTTTCTTCTATTTCTTTACATGATCACTGAGGAAGGCTTTCTTATCTCTCCTTGCTGTTCTTTGGAACTCTGCATTCAGATGGATATATCTTTCCTTTTCTCCTTTGCCTTTCGCATCTCTTCTTTTCCTAGCTATTTGTAAAGTTCTTCCGTGGTTCTAAATTCTCAGGAGAAATAGGCACAGGATTTTTGAGACACTGTCCTGTTGCATGCTGCCACCTCTCGGCCAGATAAAGTAGGGCAGCTTTTGTACGATCACAGAGGAGCCTGCCGTGAAATTCCTCATTCTCAATAATATTTAACATTTTCAGAACATAGTAATTTGGATTTTCAACATCTAGAGGATTCATCAAATATTTAAAGTATAAAGAAAAATTTTATAACATCCAAAGGAACCAAATAATCTGAAATGCTTTCCATGGAGTTATACAAGGATGATGTAAAAGAGTAAACTCTATGAGTTATATGAACAGAAAGAGAATTAGCGTTGGAGAATTTTACACAGACACTCTTAAGCTTCAATTTGTGTTATGCTTGTTCAGTCTTATAAGTTTGTAATCTCTTTTTAAAAGTCATGGATACATAAACCCAAAGAACTTTGGCCTAAATGAAAAAGCGGGCTATGCAACAACATCATTAATATAGTGAATATGCACTACAACACCTAATTTAATATTTAATTAACCATATTTATTAATCACCAGCAAACTAAACCCTTTACTAGATTCTATGTAACTATAATAAATAGAAGACACAGGGTCCTCCTGCCTTCTGGAAATCTGTCTAGAGACTGATGTGGAGACACCAACAGAATTCTAGAAGACAGTAAGGTGGAGTAAGCATAGAGTATTTTGGGAGCAAGGAGGAGGAACTCTAAACCCCAACTTGGATTATGGGATATAACAGAGCAGATTAATGTCAATATTCTTTTATCAATGTGCTACTTTGCAGTTGACAAATAACAGGCTTAAATTTATGTCTCCATAACAAAAATGGTTTAACCCCCAGTTTTAATATATTATCAGATTTCTATCCAAAGTGTATGTTATTCACTGTAAATTTTCCTTCGTTTTCTTCTCTCAAGGAAAATATTTAAATTTGGAAAAGTTGTGTACTTTTTCCATAGTTAAGAGGAAGTCATTTAATAACTAACACTTAGTCAGAAATGACTAGAAGCTATGAGAGTTCTGTTATTTATAACCTCTCTGATGTTTTAGTCACTCAGTCGTGCCCAGCTCTTTGCAACCCCATGGACTGTAGCCCGCCAGGTTCCTCTGTCTGTGGGATTTCCCAGGCAAGAATACTGGTGTAGTTTGCCATTTCCTTCTCCAAGGGATATTCCTGACCTAGAGATCAAACCCGCATCTCCTGTAAGTCTTCTGCTTTGTAGGCAGATTCTTTACTGCTGAGCTACCAGGAAAGCCCTATAATCTCACTTGCTTTAATATTTAGTGTTTTAGGAATGATCACTATTTTATGATCACTTACCATTATTGTAATCATGCTGCCCTTTCATTGTATAATTTAGGTTACTGTTCTGAAAAAATCCCTTCTTTAAATTGATTTTTAGCTCTATAGGTCTGTAAGCTTTGAGAATGTCATGCCCTTCAGCCTTTTTATTTATGTGGTTGTACCATGCAGCTTGCAGGATCTTGGTTCTCCAACCAGGGATTGAACCTGGGCCCTCAACAGTGAAAGCAAGGAGTCCTAACCACAGGACTGCCAGGGAATTCCCTCCCTTCAGCTTTTAAATTTGTTTTGTTTAGAATGAAAGGACAAGTTTTGCCAGTCCAGAATGAATGGACAAGTGAATGACTGAATGAGTGACTAAATGAATGACTAAACAAGTACATGAATAAATAGATAAATAATTCCACACAGTACATATGTATATAGACAGAAAATTGTTGGAATATTTCTCTCAAATTTGAGTTTGCTGCTGTAATGAAGTGCAACTCTTTGGTATTTCCCACTCCTTATCTTCTATTGCAAAAGTTGCTTCCCTTCTCTGCCAATTGCCTACCTTCATTGTTGTCTTTTTTAAAAAAATTTGTCTCTTTAAATAGTGTGGCGTTTCTAAACTTCAGAATTTTATAAAATTCAGTTGTTCATGTCTTTAAAATTTGCTAAATACTTTTATTATTATCTCTATTTTTAAAAATATTTATATTTATTTATTTATTTGACTGCACCAAGACTTAGTTGCAGCATGTGGATAGAGTTCCCTGATCAGGGATCAAACCCAGGCCTCTTACATTGGGATCATGGCGCCTTAGCCACTGGACCACCAGGGAAGTCCCTGCTGTCCCTATGTTAAAGTAAATTTAATTTCTTAGACTGAGTGAGAAATGAGTGTGACATCATCTTTTGGCACTTTGATCCAGGGCTCTTGGTAGTATCTTAAGACTCCTAGTCTCTGATTAGGTGTTTATCAGAGTATTTTCAGTCTATATGAGTGGCTTGGGATGCTTTTTAATGGAGGTTAAAATGAATAAAATAGTCCTTTCCGAGTCTGCTTAGGAGTTGTTTTAAATCCAATATTTTGAACAGATTAATTTTTGAGTGATTCAAAACAGTAGCAAAAAGTGTAAAATGAAAATTTTTCTTTATCTACTCAGTTCTAACCTATCTGCCTACCTTCTGGATAGCTAACATAAGTGATTTGTTATATGATCCTGGGAAATATTGAAGGTGAGGGGAGAAGTGGACAACAGAGAATGAGATGGTTGGATGGCATCACTGACTCAATGGGCATGAGTTTGAACAAACTCCGGGAGATGAAGGACAGGGATGCCTGGCATGCTGCAGTCCATAGGGTTGCAGAGTCGGACATGACTGAGCAACTGAAAAACAATAGCAGTGTCTCATTACAGAGTTTCTTCATGCATATAAGCAATATATTTCTTATTTTACCCCTTTTACTCAAAAGGAAACATACTGTATATTCTGTTTTCACTTTGCTTTAAAAAAACTAATACTAGTTTTAATAATAGAGATTTTCCCATGTTATTTAGCTAAAGAACTTTTTTCCTTTTTCACAACTGCATAATATTCTGTCATATAAAAATTCTGTCATACTGAACAACTTAGTCAGCTTTCTACTGATCTCAATTTTTTTGCTCTTACAAACTGTGCTATAGGAATAACCAGGTATAATTTTAAATATGATTTTTGATCTTACTGTTTTCTGTGAATATTTTCCCTCATTTACTCTTTTTTTTTGAGTTTTTTTTAATTTTGTTTTTGCCATGCAGAACTTTTTGATTTTATGTAGTCAACTTTGTGAATTGTTTCTTCTGTGGCTTCTTTGGCATCATAGTAAGGAACTGAGAGACTGAACTGAAGGAAAACCTTCCACACTTCAAGGTTAAAAAGTTTCTCTTTTCTTCTAGTACTCACACTGCTTTATTTTCACATCTAAGTCTTTTATCCATTTAGAATTTTCCTGATATAAAGTGTGAATGTAGCCTTCTATTTCCAGATGGCTGTCCAGTAGCTACAGCACAATTTATTGAATAGTCCATCTTTCCCTGACCAACTTCAGATAACATCCTGTTCATATACTAAACTTTCATGTGTATTTATTTCTTGACTCCCTATTCTGTTCCTTTGGATTTGTCTGGCTATAGACGTGTCAGGTTTTCTAATTGGCTTTTAATTAATTAAACAGTATGTTTTTTCCTTTTGTTCAGTGAATAATGGGCTGTGCTGTTGTGTTCAGTGGCTCAGTTGTATCCAGTTCTTTGCAGCCCTGTGGACTGTAGCCCGCCAGGCTCCTCTGTCCGTGGATTTTTCCAGGCAAGAATACTGGAGTGGGCTAGCATGTCCTTCTCCAGGGGATCTTCCCGATCCAGGGATCGAACCTGCAACTCTTGCATCAGCAGGTGGATTCTCTACCACTAGTGCCACCCGAAATAAGATTTTTTTTCTTTTGTTCAATGACTAATAAGGACAGTACGCATCTTGTGCTTTGGGAGGTGTATTTTGATTGAGAATAAAGTCAGAGGGTAGATCTGTCTGTGCTTAGTTGCCCAGTTCTTTTGCTTTCATCCTGCAGGCCAGTGTTTTCTTAGATGTGTTGATGAGATGCTTAAAACATTTATTTTATTAGTCATATTGGCTTCTTAATAATGCCTGTATGATCTGGACATGAAATAGACTGTGTAAATAATCAAAGATAGAGGACTTGATCTTGCCTAGCTCTACAACAAAGGAAAAATCAGAAATATGTGAAGAATCACTTAGTACTCATACAGTCATTTTTCTTACACTGTATTGTTTCAGCTATTTCTTGCCGTAACTTGGTAGATACTGTTGTTGCATTTTATGGATGAACAAACCCAAGGCACAGTGTTAGTCAGATGAGCTCAGATTCATACAGGGAGTGATTGATGGAGCCTGGATTTGAATTTAGGTAGAGCTTTTTCTTTGTGTTGCTTTTGAGATAACTAGATTCACAGGAAGCTACAAAATTGTTCAGAGGACCTGTGTACCTTTTACCCAGTTCCCTCCAATGATCACAAAAGATGTAACATAACCACTGGGGAAACTAGATACATATATTATGTTTTACATATTATATATTTGAAACAAATTGAAGGTTTGTGGCAACCTTGAATTGAGCGGGTGTATTGGCGCCATTTTCCCAACAGCATTTGCTCACTTGGTGTCTCTGCATCACATTTTGGTAATTCTTGCAATACTTCAAACTTGAGTATTACTGTATTTTTTGTGGTGATCTGTGATCAGTGATCTTGATGTTACTATGGATAAAAAATGCTACAACTCGTTGAAAGTTCAGATGATGTTTAGCATTATTAAGCAATAAAGTATTTTTTAAATTGAAGTATAGCTGATTTATAATGTGTTAGTTTCTGGTATATAGCAAAGTGATTTAGTTATACATATATACACGTATTCTTTTTCATATTCTTTTCTATTATGGTTTACTACAGGATGTTGAATATAGTTCCCTGTGCTATACTATAGTACCTTGTTTATATATTTTATATATAATAGTTTGTATCTGCTAATCCCAAACTCCTAATTTATGCCCACACCACCCTCTTTCCCCTTTGGTAACCATAAGCTTGCTTTCTATGTCTGTGAGTCTGTTTCTGTTTCATAAATAAGTTTGTGTCATATTTTAGATTTGACTTACTTCACTTGGTATGATAATCTCCAGGAATATCCATGTTGCTGCAAATAACATTATTTCATTCTTTTTCTTTTTGGCCAAGTAATACTCCATTGCATATATGTACTGTATGTTTGTCCACTCATCTGTTGATGGATATTTAGACTATCTCCATGTCTTGGCTGTTGTGAATAGTGCTCCTATGAATGTTGGGGTGATGCATCTTTTTGAATTATAGTTATCTTTGGATATATGCCCAGGAGTAGATTTGCTGGATAACTTTTATTTTCCATTTTTAAAGGAAGCTCCATACAGGCTATACCAGTTTACATTCCCACCAACAGTGCTGGAGGAGTCCTTTTTTTCTACGCCCTCTCCAACATTATTATTTACATTATTTGTAAACTTTTTAATGATGGCCATTCTAACTGGTGTGAGGTAGTACCTCATTGTAGTTTTGATATGAATTTCTCTAATAATTAGCAAAGTTGAGTGTTTTTTGTATGCTTTTTGACCATCTGTCTTCTTTGGAGAAATGTCTGCTTAGGTTTTCTGCCCATTTTTTGATGAGTTGTTTGGTTTTTTATTATTGAGTTGTATGAGCTGTTTGTATATTTTGGAAATTAAGCAAGCCTTTATCAGTATCATTGGTTGAAAATATTTTCTCCTAGTTTATAGGTTGTTTTGTGTTTTGTCTATGATTTCCTTTGTTGTGCAAAAGCTTATAAGTTTGATTAGGTACCACTGTTTATCTTTGCTTTTAGTTCTATTACCTTGAGAGACTGACCTAAAAAAACATTGGTTCGATTTATGTCAAAGAATGTTTTGCCTGTATTCTCATATCCTAGTTTATAGGTTGTTTTGTGTTTTGTCTATGATTTCCTTTGTTGTGCAAAAGCTTATAAGTTTGATTAGGTACCACTGTTTATCTTTGCTTTTAGTTCTATTACCTTGAGAGACTGACTAAAAAAACATTGGTTCGATTTATGTCAAAGAATGTTTTGCCTGTATTCTCATCTAGGAGTTGTACAATGTCATGTCTCATATTTAAGTCTTTAAGCCATTTTGAGTTTATTTTTGTGAATGGTGTGAGGGTGTGTTCTGAATTCATTGATTTACATGTGGCTGTCCAGCTTTCTCAACATCAGTTGCTGAAGAGACTTTTCTTCATTGTGTATTCTTGCCTCCTTTGTTGAAGATTAATTGACCATAAAAGTGTGGATCTATTTCTGAGCTATATATTCTACTCCATTGATCCATATTTCTGTTTTTGTAAACAAGTATTTTAAAATTAAGGTGTACATTAAAAAATAATGCTATTGCATACTTAATAGACCATAGTATGGCATAAACGCACCTTTTATATGTACTGGGAAACTAAAAATTTTGTGACTGTCTTTGTTGCCAATATTTTATTGCAGTGATCTGAACTGAACCTGCATTATCTCTGAAGTATGCCTATGAAAGGATTATGTAACCATGGTGGTGGTTTAGTGGCTAAGTCATGTCCAACTCTTATGACCCCATGGACTACAGCCCTCTAGGCTCCTCTGTCCATGGGATTCTCCAGGCAAGAATACCAGAGTGGGTTGCCATTTCCTTCTCCAGAGGATCTCTCCAACCCAGGGACTGAACCTGGGTCTTCTGCATTGCAGGCAGATTCTTTGCCGACTTAGCTATGAGGAATCCCTCAAAAGCTAAGATTGATTGGAAGTTGCAAAAACTACTGGTGGTTTTATGTAACCATAATATGGTATTAAAACTAGAAAACTGACAATGGTACAATGTGTGTGTACTGTTCTATACCATTCTATAACAGGTATAGATTTGTGTAACCAGCACTACAGTTAAGATACAGAACTATTACTTTGCCATAAAGATTTCCCTCATACTGTCCCTTTACAGGGAAGATTCCATGGAGAAGGAAATGGCAACCCACTCCAGGATTCTTGTCTGGAAACTGGTGGTTTTATGTAACCATAATATGGTATTAAAACTAGAAAACTGACAATGGTACAATGTGTGTGTACCGTTCTATACCATTCTATAACAGGTATAGATTTGTGTAACCAGCACTACAGTTAAGATACAGAACTATTGCTTTGCCATAAAGATTTCCCTCATACTGTCCCTTTACAGGGAAGATTCCCTGGAGAAGGAAATGGCAACCCACTCCAGGATTCTTGTCTGGAAAATCCCATGGACAGAGGAGCCTGGCTAGCTACAGTCCTTGGGGTAGCATCCCTTTAGAGTCACACCCACCCCAACCCTAACCCTGGTAACTGCTAGTCTGTTCTCTGTATTTTTAATTTGTAATTTTGAAAGTGTTATATAAGTGGAAAGATATAGTATGTGGACTTCTGAGGACATTTTTTTCACTCAGCATCATGATCTTGAGTGCCATCCAAATTGTATGCAGTTTTGGTCATAGTTTTTATCCACTCTGCCAATCTCTGTTTGAGTGGTGAATTTAGACTGTTTTCATTAATGTAATTGTTGATATGTTAGAGCTTAAGCATTCCATTTACTTTTCATTTTCTGTTTGTTCTTTTTCTCTGTTTTGCTTTCCTGTGAGTTGCTAAAACTTTCTTTGGAATTCTATTTTAATTTATCTATGGTATTTTGAGTGTATGTGTTGGTATAACTTTGAGTGCTTGCTCTAGGCTTTATATTACATATACGTAACCTATCATGATCTACTGTTACTGGTCTTCGTAGTTTGAAACCTTACCTCCTCCGTTATAATGTAATTGTCAACTATTTCCTCTATTTGCATTAAGAACCACATCAAATAATAACTTTTTTGCTTCGACCATTAAACGCAATTTAGAAATCTCAAGAGGTGAAGGAACATCTATTGTATTTACCTAAATTTTTATTCTTTTTTGTTCTTCCTTTCTGATGGTCCAAGTTTCCTTCCTTTATCATTTCCTTTCTGATTTAAGAACTTCTTTTAGCCATTCTTTAGGGTAGGCCTGCTGGCAACAAATGATCTTACTTTTCTTTCATCTGAGAATATCTGATTTTCCCTTTATCCTTGAAGGATATTTTCATGGATATAGAATTCTTTTCTTTCACTACTTCAAAAATATTTAGTGTCTTCTTATGTGTTTTTTTTAAAGAAATAATGGCCCAAGATTTTAGTGGTGGTTAGCAGAAAGAATAGGGAGAGGTACATTTATGCCATCTTGTCCACAACCAGGAACCCATGGAACACTTTTTAGTATTTAATATTGTTTGTATTTGAATTTGGAAAGCCATTCTTTAGGGTAGGCCTGCTGGCAACAAATGATCTTACTTTTCTTTCATCTGAGAATATCTGATTTTCCCTTTATCCTTGAAGGATATTTTCATGGATATAGAATTCTTTTCTTTCACTACTTCAAAAATATTTAGTGTCTTCTTATGTGTTTTTTTAATAAATAATGGCCCAAGATTTTAGTGGTGGTTAGCAGAAAGAATAGGGAGAGGTACATTTGTGCCATCTTGTCCACAACCAGGAACCCATGGGACACATTTTAGTATTTAATATTGTTTGTGTTTGAATTTGAAAATGAAGACTCCAGGAGTTACCCAACATGTAGCTGATTTTTTTTAAAGTATTCTAGAATTATTGTCAGTGACCCTAAAATTGTATCTCCTGAAGCTACCAGAAAATGATGTTGAGAACCAAGCTTGATATTGATGCAAACTCTAGGTGCATTTCTACGAAGTGTAAAATAATTTATTTACCAACAGAAAGACACTAGAGTACAAATAAAGATGCCAGCTGAATATGTCCAGTGTTTGTCGCTTATTCTCTTTTGGACTGAGTACTTTCTGGGAGCTTAATGAAATAGCCCTTTGTGAAAGGAAAGGACTCCTTTCCAAAATTACACGTGCAGGGTTTTAGTGAGACACACAGTCATTAGTGTTGATTGCAGTTATGTAACTCATATTACCCAGGGTATTTAGCTTGCTTTGTTAGTGTCTAATCTAGTGCCAGACTCCCCAAAGTCCCTGAATTTGGCAAGGCCACAGTAAGATGAAATGCATAGCTGTTTCTTAAAAAAAAAAAAAAAAAAAATGCAGTCCAAGCTGTTCTCTAAGTTTTAAGCTTAGATTTAATCAAGTACAGCCAAAATTATTCCACCCAGGAGCTATTATCACATTCTTCCTTTTGAAAGCATCTGAAACCACGAAATTGTTGGCAGTTGCAGCCAATCCTTTAGAAACAAAAAATTCTTATAGCTCTCAATTCGTAACTCCCAACTTCCTTTTCCTGTTTAATGTCTTTATGGAGTTATTTAGGAAAAAATAAAAAGATTTGAGTTTTAATTTGTAAACCTTCAATTTAATGCAAAGTAACTTTCTGCTAATGAAAAGGATACTGAATCTGCAAGATATAGTAATTGGAAAACTGGCTTATAAAGGATTAATACAGATTTCTCTGTCTCTTTAGTTAGAAGAAGAAAACATAAGAATGAAACCCCAAGACACAATGGCAGCAACCTCTTTAAGAGCTGACTTTAAGACTGATTTTAAGAGCTATCAATTTTTATATATTTAAATTTTTTTTGAGTTGAAAACTAACCATATTCCCCCTCCCCATCCATGTCTCTTTCTTCACTTTTTAAGAAATATATGTTTGCATGAAAAAGGAAACAAAGATGTATATGTTCTACTTAAACCTTGTCAGAACTATACATGGTGTTGTTTGAGATCTCTCTGTTTTATAGCTACCTGTAGCCTAGTAAACAGATACTTTTTACTTGGTTGGACAGTTCCTATTAGGGAAGACCTTTTAGAGCTGATCATGGGTGGTACAGGATGTGCTTATTCTAAACAAAGTTGAGAAATACATAGAAACATGCTTTTGGCTCCGTCTTACATCAGTACCATTTCTCTTTCCTGAGTTCACCATTTCTACCTGTCTTGAGGCCTGGTTCTACTTTCACATGGCAGTCAATAGAGTTTTGCTAACATTGGCTTAAGGTATATATGCAAAATGATTTAAGTAGGAGAGTCCTCCCAATCTTTTTTGCTTCTTAAACAGGATCTTTGGAAGATAAAAAGATGCTTTTCCTCTTTGACTCCGCCTGCCTGAGGCTGATGGAAAGAGTTAGTTAGCATGCCATGTTGAAGGAGTGTGGACTCCTGGTTTGTGCTTGTTTGATATACACGTTAGACATTTTATGAATTATGGAAGCAATCCTGGGAGGAGAAGGGCTCTGACCTGAACAAATCACTGGAGCACAGCCATCCAGGGCTCTCAAGGGAAGAGCTTAAGCTGAAAGCCTTCCCTAGTTGGGCCATCAATCCAAATCAAGCAGTAAATTGCAGGTGGCCATCTGCTTGCTTAATCATGGGCTTCTTTTTTCCTTTGGGTTGGTATCATTGTCTAGTTTGACCACTTTTACTAATTAGCTGAAGCTTGATCATTAGGTGAACCACAGGTTCATTTTATCCTGAATGGAATATGGGTTTAATTATTCTTCCATTTGGTTTAACCATTTGAGGGAAAATGTTAAAAAACTGTTACTCTAAAGTTTACAAAGACTGGTTATTTAGAATCTGGGTTGATAGTTCACTTTTGCTGAGTCCATTTGAATACTCCAAATGAATTGCTTTATTCCTTTTCTTAGCTTGGCAGTAAAATGGTTGTGTTTACATTTACTTTTTTTTTTTTTAGAGCTAGATAGTATTCTTTATTAAGTTTATTAAATAATGCATGTATATCACAAAGGATCTAGTTATATGGTATAAAGGCAAAATTTAGATAACTGGTGAAGAGTTTGGTTTTCACCCTTTTACTATATTTATACAAATATGAGTATAAGATGAACTCAGAATTTAAATGTAACAGATGAAGCTCTAGGGGAATGTTTCTGTAATGTGTTGGGATGGAATATGGGAGTGAAGAAGGGACGCTTCGAAGGCAAAGTGGAAAACCTGGAAGCTTAAAGTCAGATTTGAGCTACATTAAAAGCTGAAATTTCTGAAGACGGTAACTGGTTTGGGAAACTGTTTATAGTTTTCAAACAGTTGAAGGTTTGCTTCACTAAGCATAGAGTTTTCACGGTCTATCCATATTGTAGTATATGTTATACCATTTAGGAAAGGAATTCTAGGGTCATGGGGACCTGGAGTTGTTCTAGAATGAAGATGCCTTGTGTGAAGATAAGTGGAGAGGAAGACCAGAGTTGGGGGCTCAGGGCATGATACAGTGTATCAGGAAGGGCATTGTATTACTTATTGAAGCAAGTAATGAGAAATGTTAAACTGCATAATAATAGAGGGAATGTTGAGTGTCTCCCCTTAATAAGAAGCTGTAAGCCACTGAAAAGTTTAATCTTGGAGGCTATATAGCAACATGGAAAATGTTTATTGTTTATGAAATCCAATGTGATATGTTCAGCCTGTAAAATTGAATGGACACTATGACTTTAACTGCATAAAACATCAACTCAAGAATATCCATTTCTAGGAATTTATCCCATCAACATACTTTCATATCTACATAAAGTTGATACCAAAATGTTTGTTGTGGCAGTTTGTAGTAACAACAACAACAAAGAAATGCAAACAAATGACTTGGTATTTTATAGGGACTAGGTAAATAAATTATGCTGCATCCCACACTGAAGTAACATGCAGTCATTAAGAGAATGAGACAGCTTTAAATACCAGTATGAGTGCATCTCCAAGAAGCACTTGAGGTGAAAACAAAAGCAAGGTGTCAGAGTTGTGTGCAATGATTTTTCTTCATTTTTTCCAAACATTCTTTAGTGCTTTTGTAACTTAAAAAAGAAGACTGAGGAAAATGAATGTCTAAGCAGCCCTGGGAGAGGGGTTTCATAAGCCCTAACCACCTCTTCTTATGTTATTAAATTCTGGCACTCCTTAAATTTCAGCACACTTGTTCATATCACAAGAGTTCATTGTCCCTGTTAGGTTCAGAGGCAGAGTGCTATAATTTGGCTTCTATGAATACAGTCATTTAAACATTGACTATGTCTGTACATTATCAAATGATGAAAAATATGGTTTCTGAACCTCATTATTGGATTGCATGATATAGCTAGACTCAAGAGAGAAGACTGAATTGTAGTGAAATCTATGACTTTGGCTAAGATTTCCCAAATGATTCATTTCTGTTAATGATTTCTGGCACAGTCTTATGAAAAAAATAAGGCACCTGGATGCTTTTTTTTGGCTTTTCTAACTGAGCCTTAGCTTGCAGTGTTTTACCTATAGATATTATATTCCTTTTATACCAACCTTTCTGACTCTTGATGACTATTTAGTTCTAATGGAAAAATTAAGGCAGATTATTCCTAAAACAAAAGGATCTGGGATTATTTTGAAAAGCCTGGGATATTGAGGTGATAAAATCAATCTTCTGAGTTTCTTCATTCTCTGTGTTCTGCAAGATTCAGCAGACTCATAAATATCTATCATTGGTCTGCTGGGCTATGTAGGGCGTTTCAAGGGCTCAGCTGGTACCATTTCTTATTAGTAGCACCTATGAAAAAGTACCAAATTATTAGTCCATGTTAGATATCCAGTTTGAATTTCTCCTAGTTCTTGCATTTCAATGTTTTTTATTTTTCCCAAATTCTTGATAATAATTACATAAATTACTTTTTCTGCACAGATAAAAGGAAATGACCCTAGCTTGATTAAATTTTATTCCAGGCATAGACAAATTGTTTATGATTATAGCTTCCTTAATTGGCACATAAACTAACTTTTAACTGTGGCTTATCTCTTAAAAGATATGATTCATTAAAATTAGAGAAATTCCCTTGATTTATGCATCCAGGTTTCATGTGCTTTTTGCCGATGCTTCATTCAAATTAGCAAGTAATCAAATTGCTAACTTATGCTTACTAATTAGAACGGTGTTCTAATTAGTTTGGGATGGCAGCTCTCTCATATGAATCCAGATAATAAGCTGGAAAAACAGTGTTACATTTTTGAATTGAATTGTTGCCTCAGACCAGAATTCTATTGCATTTTTTACCTCCTATTTTTTGAATTTGAAATCTTTCTATTCTAGAAACAGTACATTCTGTATATTTATTCTGCAAACTTTGCCATTTTTTCCCCTCCAGAAGGTTGTCTGATTGATAATGGAGAGAGTAAGACAATTTTATAAGCAGAGTTCCTGACTGGTTTGAAAATTATGCCTTTTCCCTTGTAAAATTTGGCAGGCAGCAGAGGATGGTGAGAAAACAACAGGGGTTTGAAGTTAGGCCAAGGTTGGAATGCTAATGTACTAATTACTAGTTACTTTCACACAAGTTACTAGATGTGTACATTGGCAAATTAAAGCCTCCTAACACACAATTGCTTCAAATATAGAGTAGGTTTATAATCTTTGTCATGCTAGGAAATTATGAGACATAATAGAATACATGAAACTCTGGCATCTGTGATTTTCAGGTTGACCTTCATTCAGTAAATACAAACCACATTCTCAATATCTCTTAAAAATAAATCTTCTTGATGACTTCTTATTAATTTATTTTTTACTGTTCCACTGCTGAATGCAAGATCTTATTTCCCCACCCAGGGGTCAAATCCATGCTCCCTGCAGTGGAAGTGAAGGGATTCTAAACACTGAACTGCCAGGGAATTCTGTTTGATGACTTCTTAATAAAAGGCTACATCACAGATAATTGATATTTTCTCATCTAAAACCCTCTCTTATTCTGTATTTCTGCATATCTGTTATATAATAATGATGATTAATGGTTATTTGTGTAACCCTGAGTCTGGAGGATCCTCCCAAAATATTAAAAATAGGGACTTCTCATGATTTCCTTTTTAAGCATTTTCACTATATTCCAATTCCTTAAAAATAAGTAGTCCCATTGATTGGGATTCCTTTTGGTTTCGGGCAAAAATTCCATGGTTTAATACTGCATATTTCAACAATAATAAATACATATTTGAAAACTATCTGTTTATTAGAATATAAACTCCCATAATTGTGCTAGATAACCAGTTTATTGAAAAATACTAAGAATAATACAGTAACACCACCCATTAACCAGTACTTACTATATGCCAAAGTCTTGCATGTTTCTTTTTTTTTTAATGTGATATTGTTTAAGTTCAAAAACATTTCAGCATTCTAAACATACAAAAAAAAAACCAAACCCAGAAGGTTGCAGATTGTGTTTAGTACAGAAGTTTCTTGAACTTTCACTGGTGCCGTGACTCTTGGCTTTGCTGACAATGAAAAGTTCTATGGTTTGTTAAAAAAAAACAAACAAAAAAAAACAGTTTAAAACTACCACACTTCAACTAAAAAGGATCCAAAACACTTCTCATGCCAGCTGACCCCATCCCCCCTTTTCCACAGCTAAGAATGGCGGCGGGATGCTATGTCACTATATACAAACAACAAGACAACCCGAAGCTGAATGGATGCCCACTGCAGTGTCCACAGGTCCAGCCCCGCAGTGCATGCCCTGGGCTACGGCCCCTCCAGAAGGCATCGCCCCCACAGCCTCCACACCAAGCAAGGAACATCAGGAGTGTGTCTCGGTTGCTTTGTTCTTTTTACAAACTATAGATGTGTATAGTTGAGAACTCGAGATTTTTAGTCAATGACCATAGAATTAATACATCACCTTACAAATTAAAAAAAAAAATGCCAGAAATGTCTTTAAATGCCTTGTCACACCAACAGAAAGTGCAGAGTGAGGGGGACACGACACACTTTCCGTTTTAAAAATGTTTGGAAATATGTGCAGCTTTGATACAGTTTCCGGTGCTCCAGACACCCATGGCCACTTCCTGGAAACCACTGACAACTGCTAGAGCGCTTTTAGAGACTACCATATATCATGATCCAATTGGGTAATTAAACCTAACGAGGGCAACAGACACATCTCGGGTGACACGTGTGTCAGTCATGGCCCTCCTACCCTAAGGTGTTCACAAGGAGACAGATCAACAGTTGTTTTTAATTCGTCCTCCTCCTCCCCTCCCCTTCCTCCTCATCCTCTTTGTCTTCCTCTTCCACCTTTTTCCTGGCAACTTTAGCAGGACCCTTGGTGCCATCAAACTTCCCTCTAGACTTATAGTCTGGGACATCCATCTCATACTTCTTCAGCTTCACTGCCTTCTTGATGTATGGCTGCTTCTCATTGTTGCTTAAGTTATTCCACATCCCGCCCAGCTTCTTTGCCACATCTCCGATAGAGATGCCAGGGTGTGTAGATTTGATCTTGGGGTGGAATTCAGAGCAGAATAGGAGAAATCCAGACGGTAGTCTCTTGGGGGCCTTAGGGTCCTTCTTGCCTCCCCTAGCTGGTTTGTAATCCTTCATTTCCTGATCATAGCACACTTTACATGCCTTTGCCATTTCATCAAATTTAGACTTCTCTTTCCTGGACATGGTCTTCCACCTCTTGGAGCATTTCTTGGAAAATTCAGCAAAATTGACGGGGACCTCTGGGTTTTTCTTATGTTCCTCCCTGCACCTCTGCACACAAAAGGCATCAGCACACATCTTGCCCTTTGGTTTCTTGGGATCACCTTTAGCCATCTTGACTGTATTGTTCGCCAGTCTTGGCAGCACAGTCTTGGCGCCATCCCTGGGATTCTCCAGGCAAGAACACTGGAGTGGGGTGCCATGTCCTCCTCCAATGCAGGAAAGTGAAAAGTGAAAGTGAAGTCACTCAGTCGTGTCCGACTCTTTGCGACCCCTGGACTGTAGCCCACCAGGCTCCTCCACTCATGAAATTTTCTAGGCAAGAATACTGGAGTGGGTTGCCATTTCTTTCTTTAGGGGATCTTCCCTACCCGGGGGTCGAACCCAGGTCTCCTGTATTGCAGGCAGACGCTTTACCGTCTGAGCCAAAGTGGGAATAGTAATATATATATTTTAAAGTGATATATATATGTGCGTGTATATATATATAAGGGAGTTGTTATAGGTATTGCATGAGGAAATTTGGATTATCTATGCAAAGAAAAGTATAAATTATCTAAATAGAACAAACAGGTTCTACACAGGTTAATAGATATTCAGTAAATGATTATAGTCAGAGCCCCACAGCTTTTATTTTAAAAGTTAAAACAGTTTAGTGAATCTAGCCAGTGTCCAGAACACAGAAAACAGAACAATAAGAGTAACTTAGTTTGAGTCAAGGGAAGTGAGTTTCAGAAAAACTGAGGCAGGACGTGTGAGAGAAGGTAGCCAGGTTGCTGTGCTTGAAACAAATCTCCAGGTTACCATGGGAAGGCTGGGTGGAGGATTTAGGAGTCATCTGATTGAGTAGTTGCTGGAAATACATGATGTGGCTTTGCAGTTACTTCAGATGCAAGAGTGGGTTGCACACCACAGTAACCATGTTCAGCTGCTTCAGGGTTTAATTATGTAGACAACTTCTCGAGGGGATATCCCAACTGCTTGAAAGCCATGCCTCATTTATTATAGTCATGAACACACACGAGTCCTCATGTTGAAAAATATATTAGTTTATAATTGAGAGGTGGAGTGGGTGATGCAAACGAAGGCCCTGGTAGCTGAAAATGCTCCAGAGGTTCCATTGCTCTTGCAACAGTTTTAAGACAGGCAGGCACAATCCTGCAAGCAGGAACAAGGCTCCTTCACAGGTCAGTTTTCCTCAGCCTGCTTTTAAAAGAAGGTGTTAGTTGAAAAGAAAAGTGCCTGCACAATAAAACTTAAATTTCCCAACAGAAATTGAAATAAGAGAAAATATTTTAACGACAATTAGCAACCTGCAAAACTTGAAGATGTCACTAAGACTTCGCTTCCCCCGTGACTCAGCGATAAAGAACCCGCCTGCAAAGCAGGAGAGCGGCAGGAGCTGTGGGTTCGATCCCTGGGTGGGGAAGATCCCCTGGAGAAGGAAATGGCAACTCACTCCAGAATTCTTGCCTGGAGAATCCCTTGGACAGTGGAGCCTGGTGGGCTGCAGTCCATGGGGTTGCAAAAGAGTCGGATATGATTTAGCAATTAAGCAGCAATTAATATTTTAAATTAGTTATTTCCTTGATGTAGTAATTTATATTACACTTCCTAGCATAGAGCTTGGTATATAGTAGGCTTCACATATTTTTCTTCTCCTCTGTCTTTTCATATCTTTCCTGTTCAATAAAAACTTCAAAGCTGTTAAGGACCCGAGTCACAATATCACAGTGGTGTTTTATGTGATAAAATATCTTTTTTAAAATTCACAAATATATCCTGCCTAAGATTTGTGTGTCCTCTTCAGAGCTAAACATTCTTTGTTCTCCTGGGGTATGAAATCTTTTAACAAATACAAATAGGACTTTTTTCCTCTGCAGTAAAGGCCATAGAAAAGTTTATGGGCTTGTCCTTGGCTTTTATGAATGGGATGTGAAAATACCCCCTTCCCTTTCCCAGAGGCCGTTTCAGAGAAAACCTCTTTTCTCATTCTACAATACTGAAACGTTCTAAATCCTTACACAAAGCTATTAATTTATATTTGCTGATTTGACTGAATGTATAGTCTCAGTCTTAAAGCATTTCAAGTTCTTTTTGGCAACCACAGGAAGTTTCCATGTTCTGAAAGGGAATGTTCAGTTTACTTTCTTCTTTAATTATGTGGTTTTAACCCTATCAAAAGAGGTAAGTTTTGATTGAAAGGAAATCTAGAAAATATGATGGGAGGGTGAGGGAGAAGCAAATGCTGAGGACTTTTAGCAAGCAGCAAGTTAAACTTGCCCTTGGTGGTATCAGAACCCCAACAGCCAGGATGTGTTACTTCATTCAGATTTAAAGAGGTAAATTCCAAACCTCATAGTGGTATCCTATTACTTATAGTGACAAACATCATCACTTTTCATCCAGTGAACCTATAATTTTGTGTTCTAAGAGAACTTTGGGGTAAATTTTTATTTCTGTAGTCATTAATTTTATATGAAATATGATAATTTTCTAGTGTTTTCTCTTGTTTTTTTAAACAGCAAATTTTGGTAGCACAGTATTGTCACAAATTATCCCTTAGGGGACACAGTAACTTCTAGGCTTATAGCAAATTGGGAAAAGATGCTGGATAAATATCCAGAAAACTTCATAAGGTGTCTGAGAACATCCAATGCCAGCATGGAGCTGGGACCCTCAGCGTCTCCCTGTGTTTCCCTTGTTAGAAGTCTCACATAGGACTAGAATGAACCTAGGATCCACTCGGATGAAGACTAGCAAAAATAATCTGCTCTGGGTACCAGTCAGACTTGTGGAGCTTTGGGAGTCCCTGGAAGGGTGGATGGATTTTTTTTTTTAAAGAGTTCTTAGTACAGTTAAAACCTCACAGGAATGGGTGGCAAGCTGTGGTCTCTGTGGTCAGACTGCCTGGGTTCAAGTTTTAGTTCTCTGGTTGTACAACCCTGGGAAAGTCACTCAACATCTCTGGGCCTTAGTTTCCTCATCTATAAAATGTGTGTGTACGTGTGCTCAGTTGTGTCTGACTCTTTGTGACCCCATGGACTGTAACCCTCCAGGCTGCTGTATCCATGGAAGTTTCTGGGCCAAGAATACTGGAGTGGGTTGCCATTTCCTACTCCAGGGGATCTTCCTGACTCAGGAATTGAACCCGCATCTTTTGTGTCTTTTGCGTTGGCAGGCAGATTCTTTATCGCTGTGCCACCTGGCAAGTCTATCTATAAAATGGGAAGGTGATAAAAGCAGAGTTGCTTCCAGGATTAAATAAAATAACTTTAGAAAGTCAAATAGGACCTGGGACATAGTAATGGTGCATGTTTAGAAAAGAAAATACCAGAGAAGGGGAAGATCAATGTAGTCTAGAGCAAGAGGTGGTGAACTATGACCCATAGGCCAAATCTGGCCTGTCTACCTTTTTTGGTTAATAAAGTTTTATTGGAACACTGCTATAGCTGTTTGTTTTTGTGTTGTCTATGGCGTTTTTCATGTTACAACAGCAGAGCCTAGTAGTTGGGACAGAGACTTCATGGCCTGCAAAATCTAAAATATTTACTATTTGTCCCTTCACAGAGAAAGTTTGCGGGCTCTGAACCACGGTCTTCATTCTTTCACATTAGTGCATTTCCCTTATTCATAGTAAATGCTTTAGCCACAGATCTAGCAAAAGTGCTTCCAGCCACTCTTTTCCTCTCCAAATGCATGAGAGTCTGTAGGTCATGAAACTCCCACGAAGCAGCACGTTATACCAAGCCGCCAGGCCGCCCATGTCACAGAATGAATTGTGACTGGCTCTTTTGTGGTGGTACTGTGGACCATTGAGACTAATATGACAATTACCTTCTGAGTATTTATGTGAGATAATTTAATTTTAGAGCTCATAAACAAGATCAGAGTTATGTGGTTTAACAAAAGGTCTCCTTATGTGTACGTACTCTTGCCAAAAACATGATGAAATCCTGAAACATGGCAAACTTAATGTGCACTTTCAGATTTACATGTGGCAAACAGAATTGAGTAGTGTATCTGTTCATAAATATTCCTGCTGCTATTGGGAGGCACTTGGAAAACCTCGATAGTTCTAGTCAATATGAACATGATTTCCTCCCTCCCTGGGGGGGGCCCCTCCCCATAAATACACTCATACCAAAACCCTGCAGGCAATTTTTCTGTTTAAAATTTTTATGTTCCATAGCAAGAATACTCGTCTTTTCTCAGCATCTTGCCTGTTCATTTGTACCTGATCTTATTTATGCTGCCTGCTCATTCTGATAGGAAATCCTGTCTTCTTTTTGTTGTTGTGATTAATTAATTAATTTTTGGTTGCACTAGGTCTTCGTTGCTGTGTGCTGGCTTTTCTGTAGCGTGGGCAGTGGGGGCTCCTCTTTGTTGCGGTGCATGGGCTTCTCATTGGAGTGGCTTCTCTTGTTGTGGAGCGTGGGCTCTAGGGAGCACAGGCTTTAGTCATTACCGTGTTTGGACCTAGTAGTTGCTGCTAATGGGTTTAGTGGCACCAGGGCATGTGGAATCTTCCTGGACCAGGGATCATCAAACCTGTGTCTGCTGGAGTGGCAGGTGAATTCCCAACCACTGGATCACCAGGGAAGTCCCGAACTTGAGGCTGCCCTGGTGCTGTGTCTTCCAGAGGCTCCCGAAGCACAGCAATATACAAGAAATTTAAGTTTGTATTGGTACTGGGTTAAAAATTAGATTTGGTTTATTTACCAAGATTTTCAGGTAACTTTCAAATTAAAAACAACCTATTTTTCCTTTCAATCCAATTTGAAAACACCAGGCTGAGTCATGCCTATTTGTCAACGGGAGAAGAACTGGTAGAGGAAAATGTGTTTGAATTAATTCAAAGTTATTTAGAGATGTACAATCACTCAGCAATGCACTGGTGATTAGGAGCTAGGTTCATTTTTTTTTAAGGGGCTGGGTTTATTACCTTTGTTGATATACAGCAAATTCCACCAGTGATCAGTTTCATTCAGCAAGTACTCGTTTAGAACAGATTCTTTGCAAAGCTTGTGTGGCCATACTTCTTTTTAAAGATATTTTATTATTTACTTATTTTTGGTGGCAGTGGGTCTTAGTTGCGGCATGCTGAATCCTTCCTTGTGGTGAGGGGCTTCTCTCTAGCTGCGGCATGGGTTCCAGAGCTCACAGACTCAGTAGCTACAGTGTGTGGGCTTGATTGTCCTGTGGCATGTGGAATTGTCCCAGACTAGGGATTGAACTCATGTTCTCCACATTGGAAGGGATACTCTTAACCACTGGATCACCACGGAAGTCCCATACTTCTTTAAATCTGTTATATTGGACCAGTGTTTCAATTACCTGACTATGGGTTTGAATAAAGACATTTTAACAGCTTTGATTTTAAAGTAATATATATATAAGCACTTAATCACTGTAAATGTAATAGCATGTATGAAAAAAGGATAATAGTCATCTTATGAAAAATGCATACTGTATAAAACCTCACTGATAATTAAAAGAACCAGACCAAAATAAGAGAATCCCAGGGATGGCAGAGCCAGGTGGGCTGCCATCTTTGGGGTCGCACAGAGTCGGACATGACTGAAGTGACTTAGCAGCAGCAGCAGGATTATTTCCGAGGAGAACTGCGTTCCAAGATGCAGTGTTAGAGGCACGATGCAGCCCCTTGAGTGCAGTGACTGTACTTCCTGCATTGACACAGGAACCGTGGCCTCTTTTAGGACTGCTTGTGTTTGTAAACACACACACAAGGACACTTGCACAGGCTCTTTTCAGTTCTCTCTTGGTCTGCTGCTGCTAAGTCGCTTCAGTGGTGTCTGACTCTATGCAACCCCATAGACGGCAGCCCACCAGGCTCCGTTGTCCCTGGGATTCTCCAGGCAAGAACACTGGAATGGGTTGCCATTTCCTTCTCCAATGCATGAAAGTGAAAAGTGAAAGTGAAGTCACTCAGTTGTGTCCAACTCTTAGCGACCCCGTGGACTGCAGCCCACCAGGCTCCTCTGTCCATGGGATTTTCCAGGCAAGAGTACTGGAGTGGGGTGCCATTGTCTAATTACCTGCACACTAATATGCCTAGTCAGAAACTGGCTCCTGAGTCTCATGAAACCCCAGGACCATCATTACATGTGTCAGAGCATTCCGCAGTATTGACTAGGAAATTGTACTCTAGGAATAGGGCTTCAGAAATAAGCCCCAGTTTGAGGTGACTCCACAGGGAGGAAGCCCAGGGAATAAGCAGCTCAGCCTTCGCCTCTTTCCTCCTGCTGACGTCCTGCCTTGGTTCCATGGGCCAAAACAACTACCATCCAGAAGACAGGGAAGCCCACTGATGCAACTCATAAAGTCAACCACCTGGGTGTAAAATTGGCACAGTTTATAAAATTGGTACAGAGATTAGGGTGGAAAGATGACCTGGAGGGGCAGATGAAGTGGTTCAGCACACAGACCCATCTGAGTTTGGGTGGAGGCCTTGCTGTTTCTGAGCTGTATACCTTTGGGCAAGTTATTCAGTCAACATAAACAACCCACTCCAGTATTCCTGCCTGGAGAATCCCAGGGATGAGAGCCTGGTGGGCCGCCATCTATGGGGTCGCACAGTCGGACACGACTGATGTGACTCAGCAGCAGCAGCAGCATGTGTAAATAAGCTATCCCGGAGTTGTTGTCAGGTTTAAATGAGCTAATTTACATAATGCTCTTTGTGTGATGCTTGACTTGTAGTAACAGACAATAAATGCCAGCTATTTCGTTGTCATCACCATATCATCATCGCCATCCTTCTCCAAAGAGCATGTTTTTGATGCACGACCACCCCGGGTTTGCTTTCAAGGATCTATCGACTGACCCAAGGACCCCTTAGGAGCTGCTCTGATCTCTTGCAGAGGGAAAGCTGCATCTTGTGCTCTCACATGGCCTAGCATTGTGCCAGTCAGCTAGATTTGGGAACCCCAATTTGATTCCTGTCAGGAATCTATCACAATGATCCTATCACAAAATGATATTGCTTATGTATTTTTTTTAATAATTGGAGGAGAACAAGTATTCTCGCCTGGCAAGTCACATGGATGGAGGAGCCTGGTGGGCTGCAGTCCATGGGGTCGCTAGGAGTCGGACACGACTGAGCGACTTCACTTTCACTTTTCACTTTCATGTGTTGCAGAAGAAAATGACAGCCCACTCCAGTGTTCTTGCCTGGAGAATCCCAGGGACAGGGGAGCCTGGTGGGCTGCTTTCTATGGGGTTGCACAGAGTCAGACACGACTGAAGCGACTTAGCAGTTTAGCAGCAGAATTTCTAAGACTCTCAACAGAGTACATAAAAGCCTTTCACAAAAAAGATTTTTATTTCCTCTCAAGCCAGGGCACAGATTTATTGTCAAAATGATCTGATGTTTTAGCTATAAAAAGTTAATTTTTTTTCTTGTGATGAGAACCTGTAAGATCTATTCTCTTAGCAATTTTCAAATATACGACGTGGTGTTAACTATAGTTGTGCTGTACATTACAAGTCACCCCTAAGACTTGTTTATTTTATAACTGGACATTTATATCTCTTGACACCCCCTCCTTAACTCCTCGTTTTGTTTTTTAATTTTTCTTACACAAATACATGATGTTTCAGAGTGTGATAATGTCTACTGTCTGGTAATAAATTTGGCAAGTCCATCAGATGCAAAATGTCCACATAGTTGAAAAAAGCATGATCACTTTAACACATTAACTACCACAGTTCTTGGAATAGTTGCTGAAAAACTGTGTGTTAACTTTTTTTTTTTTTGGAGCCTGTTGTGCAAGTCATTTTATTTTTGTTTAAAAGTGTGATTTTTAAACTTGTCTTTAGAAAAGGTGTCTGTGCACCTCACAATAAAGCGTGAAGTGAGTAGAACATGTACATTTCATGTAATGGGAAAACATTACCTTCTTGACAGTGAGTAGAGCTTAAGTCATCATAGAAGGTAGGTATGGGAGAGAATTTTTTAGAACAATGTGTCTTCATAATTATGATTTCTTGGATTGTGGTTACTTTTATCATAACAACCATATATTGAAACCTTGGTCTTGGACCATGTGAGATGAGCCAGTGAAAAATCAGGTTTCTGAGCCTCCAACTGAGCTATCCTCCATTCAGAGGTTGGCAAGTCAAGTTCTTGTTACATAACCCCAAGCTTCTATAGTAGCAGCATCCCATGATCTCTCCCTGTTCCCTCATAGCATCAGGAGTTTACTGTAACATGTTGCACCTGGGGACCTGGGGGTAATACGTGTCCAAGACTTCCCTACTTTAGGAAGATCAATTGAGAAGAAAGTCTTTTCATTTCATTTTTTAATTTGAGAGAGTACCAGTTATCCCACTGCCTTTGTTAGAACTGCTGAGGGATACAGTGCCTTTCCTTTTTCACTTTAGACAGTTAATGGCAGAGTGATATAAGGAAGAAAGTAAAGGTGAAAAATGAAAGTGTATGTCAATATTGCATATTTCTTCTTCTAAGAATTCAAAATGCTTTTCATAATGTGTAATAATTTCATATAATATCAGGTTTAAAGTGAAATCCAGATTAGTCCCCTTCCCTCACTCCACACACACACACACACACACACACAAATACATATAGCTCATGTGCCAAAAGGAAAACCAGTCATTGTCCTTAGAAATGATGGTGGTTTGGGTAACTAAAAACCCAAGTATATCTCAGTTCTCAAGTACATACAGCAGCAAAATGGAAATGCTGTGGAAAATCAACTCCAGGAGAGCATGGGAGATAGTTCCTAACTTCACCAAAGAGTTTTTTTTTTTTTTGGTAATGGAAATCTATAGTAGTGATTAATACAGTCTCCAAATTGCAAATTGCTTTTATTCCAAAAGTTCACTTGAAAGGCAGTTGTCATCGCTCAGAACTCATTTTTCCATATAAGCAATATTATCCTGTTAGTTCCGTTCCTGGGCTGATTCCTGAAAGCTTATGCAACACGTGTGCAGTTAAACAGTGCAGCTCTAGACTTCCAGATTATCAGCACCTGAAAGGTCTTTAGAGATCGTCTAGTTGAATGAAAACATGAACACATACAAAGGGTGGGAGGAGGAAAGTGACTTGTTTGGGTTTATCCAACAGTCAGGACTGGATCCACATCTGACTTCCAAGCTGTGACCTTCCAGTATCCTATAATTTATAAAATTAGGCCACTACTTACCTCCGTATAGCTCTAAACAGGTTACTTCTGAATAAATATATATCACTAGAGCACTTAGAAAGTGCTCTCCCTCACAGTAGACTCACAAAATCTTCACCACAATCCTGTGAAGATGGTAGAGCAAATCGTCTTCCCATTTTAAGGGTAAAGACATGGAAGCTCAAAGAGGTGAAATAAATTGTCTTTTGACACACAATTAGCAAGTGGAGGACTTGGCATCAAAATTTTCTGAGTCTGAGGCCAGTGTCTGCTCCTCCATGATGTTGTGGCAGGAGTTTGGCCCAGGGTTTGCCTGTCCAAAAGATGTCCTGAGCAGGGAACGTCTGGAGCTGAGGGGCACCTGCCAGGGGAGGCTGCATGGTTGATACGGCAGCAGAGAGGAGGAAAGGGAATGGGAGGGGAGGCCAAGGGCTCTCGTGGTTTTATCAGTTCAGTTCAGTTGCTCAGTTGTGTCTAACTCTTTGAAACCCCATGGACTGCAGCACGCCAGGCTTCCCTGTCTATCACCACTCTCGGAGCTTGCTCAAACTCATGTCTATCAAGTCGGTGATGCTATCCAACCATCTCATCCTCTCTCGTCTCCTTATCCGCCTGCCCTCGATCTTTCTCAGCATCAGGGTCTTTTCAATGAATCAGTTCTTCGCATCAGGTGGCCAAAGTGTTGGAGCTTCAGCTTCAGCATCAGTTTTTCCAATGAATATTTGACTGATCTCCTTTAGGATAGACTGGTTGGATCTCCTTGCAGTCCAAGGGTTTCAAGAGTCTTCTCCTACACCACAGTTCAAAAGCATCAATTCTTCAGTGCTCAGCTCTCCTTATGGTCCAGCCCTCACATCTACACATGACCACATGTGGCAGTTGTGTAGCTCAGGGTGATTCCCAGTGCCATGGTGGAACATAGGTGGTCCTTGGTGGCTGGAGGTTGAAATGAGTGGCTGAGTTGTGCTTGCTGATCTGCTTGCTTTCCCTTAGGAACTGCCTGTATGTAAAGATGACCATTAATATGTGTGTGTGCATGCTATGTCACTTCAGTCATGTCCGACTCTTTGTGACCCTACACACTGTAGCCTGCCAGGCTCCCCTGTCCATGGGGATTCTCCAGGTCAGAACACTGGATTGGGTTGTCATGCCCTCCTCCAGGAGATCATCCTGATCCAGGGATTGAACCCACGCCTCTTACATCTCCTGCCCTGGCAGGCGGGTTCTTTACCACGAGTGCCACCTGGGAAGCCCGACCTTTGTATATCATCCAGCTGACAGTTTGATTTTTTCAGGTTGTGTGGATTAGGGCATAGGACCTTGATATAAGTAGGCACTTGGTAAGGATTTAATGTAAATCCTTGTTGAATTAACCTAACTGGAATTAACGTAAACTTGTTTATAAACAGATGAAATGGCTACAAAGTGCTTTAAAAAAAAAAAAATAAAACCACCTAAAACGAATCTCCCTTTAAAGAACAAGTGCTTATTTGGGCGATATAAAATAATACGTTTACTAAGTCTCCCTATGCAGCTTTATGGATTTTTAGCCTCTACCTTTTCAGAAAGAAATATTTACCTATAAAAACAAACCTGATGAACCTGGAAGAAAATTGATTGCAGCTACAGGTTTTAAAAAAAGTCTGACATTTTGCACATTCTGGATGTAATTTTTAAAGTTCCTTGAAAGGGGGAGAGAGAGAGAAAAAAAAAAACATTCGAAAGAGTGTGTGTTTCCCCTGGTGTGTGTTTTGGCTGCTTGCCACTCACCCTTCAACCTGCTGGATAAATAAAGGTGTTGGCAGGTGTGGGTGTGGTTGGGGGTGTGTTTGTGAAGCTTCATCCTACTTGTTCAGTAGTAGAGATGGCGTCAGATTCCAGTCTACAGTGGTGGACCGGGGTGGGGGAAGAAATAAAATCTGGAACAGCAGCCTGTGGTCTGGAGGCTTGCTGCAGACCTGGAAATGGTTCCAGAACAACATCGTGTTTCAGTGCATTTCTAAGTATTATGTCATGTCAGAATTTAATCTGCATTCCTCAGTGCTTAATTTTCATTGTGAGGGTCTGTTTGCTCACTGACGCTTTCAATTTATCACCCTCCTCTTGCAAAATGTAGCACTCAAAGTTGCTGATCCTGTTAATGTCAGGAAAGGGAGGGGAAACCCACATGGCAGGATGTGGAACTAATTTATGAACTGATGGAGGGCTGCCTCTGCCTTCTCCTTAATGTCATTCATTTTATACCCCCCGCTTCTCTGTCCCACTGTTTTCCTCTAATTTTTATTTTTTACCGTTCTATATTCCTTTTACTTTCTCTAACTCTTACCTTTGTCTTCAGACTTCACCTCATCTCCTAGTTCTCTTTATGCCTCCTTTGTGTATAATCCTTCCTCTCCCACACTCTCCTTATTCTTTAACCTTCAGGATTCTTTCCCATTGCTTCTCCAGAACTCACTCACAGTTAGCCCCGCTCACCTACTATCTTTGGTTTTCTCCTTTTCCTTTCTTTGTCCATAAGAGTGCTCCTTATTTTTAATTATGTCTTGTACTCTAAGAAAGAGATGCTGGTTCTAGCTTGTGGGCTTTATCCTAAGAGGCCGTTTGAGAATAGGGGAAAATTTTCACAGTCTCTTGGTCTAGGATTACTAAACCATCTCAAAGACAGTAGAAAAAAGGTGGTATGCACCAACATATTTGCCACACTTGTATTATAATTTCTGCTAATAATAACTATGTAATGATGAGTTACACCTACTTTCAATCTTCCAACTTGGGTATATACTAGTTCAAGCAAATGTCATAGTTTCTATTTTGGAGAGGCAAGGCAGCACAATATTATGGGAAAAGCATGGACTTCAGAGATGTGAATTTAAATTTTGGTTCTGCCCTTAATTAGCACTGTAACATGGGCAAATTATTACCAGCATTATTTTTTAGTTTTAACTATGAAGTATTTGAAGTTCAGAAAGCTGTGTTTACAATAACATGTTTAGTCACCACTGTAACTTTGTCAGATTGTATCATTGTGCCATACGGTATTAATTTCCCTTCCTTTTTGTTAGGAAATAAAATGTTATAGCAATTACGTAGTTGCTCTGATTTGGGTTTTCTTTTACTCTGAAATGAGTCTAATTATTTCTGTCACAGAGTTGTGAGAATTAAACAGCATGACATACCTAAAGTGTCTGCCATATTTTATGCGCTTAAAAACATTAGCGTTCTTATGTTGACAGTCATAAATAAATCACTTTAGTGGCTTTTTAGAAACTTAATATGAATTTTTTTTAAGACAACATAATTTTGCTACTCTACGCAGTCCGTAGGGGTTCACTTATTGCTCAGTGGTAAAGAATTCGCCTGCCCAATACAGGAGACTTTGGTTCGATCCCTGGGTCAGGAAGATACCCTAGAGAAGGAAATGGCAACTTACTCTAGTATTCTTGCTGGGAAAATCCCATAGACAGAGGAGCACGGTGGGCTACAGTCCAGGGGGGTTGCAAAAAGAGTCAGACTTAGTGACTAAACAACAACAGTAACAGGTAGTCCCTAACCTTGATTTTGTTACTATAAAAATAAAGCTGATTTTCTCTGTCACTGGTTTAGAAAAATAATCCCTTATTTAGTATTTCCTGAGTCTGTTTTTTTTTAATGTTAAAATTTCACAAATATTTAAAATTTGAAATACCAACTAGTTCCTCATTAAATGCATTTTTAAAACTAATACTTTATGGTCACTTGGCTACTTTGTAAAGAGTGACAAAGTGATTTTTCCTGGCGCATGAATGTTGAAAGACTTTCTCAGTGAGTTCTCCAGGTGTGGGGATGAGAAGTGTTTCCTTTGGTAGCTGGTTGTTCTGCAGCAGCTGCTGCCTTAAAATGAGGGCAGGCAGATGAGGAAAGAATGCCCCAGGGCAGGAGAGGATGGCACATCAGTGAGGCATGATTGCCAGGGACCCTGGAGGATCCCTCCTGAGAAAATGCCCAGGCTGTGTGGACTCAGCTAAGCAGTGGAAGCCTGTCATCCATTTGTGTACCATTAAGCGCTTATTGAATGCCAGGTACTCGTCTATGAACTTGGGGTTCAGGGATGAACAAAGTCAAAAATTCCTTTGTCATGGAGGTTACTCTCAAAGGGTGTGTGGAGATGAAGAGATCATGAATAAAAGAAATAAGTAAATGTATAGCAACAGGCATAGCAATAGGAGGCAATAAGTGTTAAGGAGGGGAAAAAGAAAGGAGGGAAGAGCTTAGGAAGTGCTAGGTGGGGGCATGGTTTACAATGGCCATGGCTTTATTTGTTTGTCCATTTATTCAATAAATGTCTATTAACAACCAAGTCATCTGGGCCACCGGAGTAGTGTAGCTACTGATCAGTATAAGTGCTGATCCTGTAATTCAGGATCTGACGTTACTTAAGGCATTTCAACTTTTTAGGGTTGAAGGGATTTCTTGGAGAGGAGACAGTTTTGTTGTGGTTTTTTTTTTTTTTCCTTTTTTTTTAAATTGAAGTATAGTTGATTTACAGTGATTCAGGTGTACAGCAAAGTGATTTAGTTATATATATATTCATTTTCAGATTCTTTTCCATTATGTTATTACAAAGTGTTAATACAGATCCCTGTGCTATACAGTAGATCCTTGTTGGTTATCTAGTTTATGCATAGTAGCACGTATCTGTTAATCCAAAATTCCCAATATATCCCTTTCTTCTTTCCCTTTTGGTAACCATAAGTTTGTTTTCTATGTCTGTGCATCTATTTCCATTTTATATATAAATTCATTTTTATCATTTTTTTAGATTTCACATATAAGTGATATCATATAATATTTGTCTTTGTCTAACTTCACTGAGTGGGCTTCCCCGATAGCTCAGTTGGTAAAGAATCTGCCTGCAATGCAAGAGACTCCAGTTTGATTCCAGGATCAGGAAGATCCACTAAAGAAGGGATAGGCTACCCTCTCCAGTATTCTTGGGCTTCCCTTGTGGCTCAGCTAGTGAAGAATCTGCCTGCAATGCAGGAAACCTGGGTTTGATCCCTGGGTTGGGAAGATGCCCTGGAGAAGGGAAAGGCTACCCACTCCAGTGTTCTGGCCTGGAGAATTCCGTGGGGTTGCAAAGAGTCGGAGAGAAGGCAATGGCACCCCACTCCAGTACTCTTGCCTGGAAAATCCCATGGACGGAGGAGCCTGGTGGGCTCCAGTCCATGGGGTCGCTAAGAGTCGGGCACGACTGAGCGACTTCACTTTAACTTTTCACTTTAATGCATTGGAGAAGGAATCCCAGGGACAGAGGAGCCTAGTAGGCTGCCGTCTATGGGGTCGCACAGAGTCAGACACGACTGAAGCTACTTAGCAGCAGCAGCAGCAGCAAAGAGTCGGACATGACTGAGTGACTTTCACTTTCACCTCACTGAGTACGATAATTTATAGTTCTATCCATATTGTTGCAAATGGCATGATTTCATTTTTTTTAAATGGCTGAGTAATATATCATTATATATATATATATATACACACACACACACACACACATGCATGCTTAGTTGCTTCAGTTGTGTCCCAGTCTTTGCAACCCTATGGACTGGAGCCCACCAGGCTTCTCTGTCCAAGGGATTCTCCAGGCAAGAATACTGAAGCGGGTTGCCGTGCCCTCCACACACACACACACCCACACACCCACCCACCCCACATCTTCTTTATTCCATGTCTTGATTATTGTAAATTGTGCTGCTCTGAACACTGAGGGGCATGTATCTCTTTGAATTAGAATTTTTGCCCTTTAGGGATATATGCCTAGGATTTGGATTGCTGGATCATATAATAATTCTATTGTTAATTTTTGAAGGAACCTCCATACTGTTCTCCATAGAGGTTACACCAATTTACATTCCCACCAACAGGAGAGTTCCCTCTTCTCCACATCCTCTTCAGCATTTATTAATTTGTAGACTTTTGGTGATGGCCATTCTGACTGCTGTGGGGTGGTACCTCACTATAGTTTTGATCTGTATTTTGAGGAGTCAGGATTGAGTGTAATAAAGAGTTGGAATTGATAGGACATAATTGCAAGTTGGGGATGACTGAGGCGAGGTGACCAGGACAAGGCCCCATTCCAGTGTGCAGCTGGATGGTGGCGGTTCTGTCCTGTGGAGTCAGGGAATGAAGGAGGAACGTTGAGGTCTGGGCCTGGTGACGAGCTTTGTCTGATGCCTGTGGGAATCTGGGGCAGTAGGATAGAGGAGCTCACAGCAGAGTAGTCTGGCCTGGAGAAGCCACATGGTGCAGTGGGGGATTCCTGGCATGTTGTTCAAAACACACCCTCCCATGGACACAGCTCCTTTCTGCGCAGGTTGACTTAGAAGCAGAAAGGGGTCTCACAGGCTTTCTGGTACATTCTTTATGTGGGCCACAGATCTTTCTGTTCCTGCCACTTGTTCCCATTCTGTGATCCTACACCCATGCTTTAGGATTAATCTTTAGGGGGAAATGAAGGAACCTTTGTTCAAGAGCTCAGGCAGTTCAGCCTCGTGGTCAGTTATACTCAGAACCTCAGCACAGATCATCTGCCTAGGACCTCCACCACTATACAGTTTAATAACTGAGCCTTGATTTTCCTGGATTCTAAATCCTGTCCTGATATCCAGCCTTAGACTCCTAATCCCTTAAGATAGTTTCCCTCCTTTGACCTTGATAGTTCAGTTCCATTTATTCCTGAGCACTTGCTAAGTATCGGGGCCCAAAGGAACCATACAAGGTGCTAAGATTCAAAAATGAATTAAGCAGACAACAGCAAAAAAAAAAAAAGTAAAAAGAGACTTCCCTGGCAGTCCAGTGGTTATGACTCAGAACTTCTAATGCAAAGGGTATGGGGTCAAACCCTTGTGGGGAAATTAAGAACCCACATGCCTGCAGCATGGTGTGGTACAACACCGCCCCCCCACCGCCACACACACAATTAAACATGTTGCCTGCCCTGATGGAGCATTTAGTCTGGTAGGACAGCTGGTCATATGAACCTGAAATGAGGATTCTGTATGATTTGGTACAATAATAGCAGACTGTTTGCTGTCTAGAAGAAGCACAGTTCTGCCCAGAAACAGAGGTTCAGTTCAGTCGCTCAGTCATGTTCAACTCTTTGCAACCCCATGGACTGCAGCACACCAGGCCTCCCTGTCCATCACCAACTCCCGGAGTTTACCCAAACTCATGTCCATTGAGTTGGTGATGCCATCCAACCATCTCATCCTCCGTTGTCCCCTTCTTCTTCTGCCTTCAATCTTTCCCAGCATCAGAGTCTTTTCAAATGAGTCTGCTCTTCCCATCAGGTAGCCAAAGAATTGGAGTTTCAGCTTCAGCATCAGTCCNTTTTTTTTTAAATTGAAGTATAGTTGATTTACAGTGATTCAGGTGTACAGCAAAGTGATTTAGTTATATATATATTCATTTTCAGATTCTTTTCCATTATGTTATTACAAAGTGTTAATACAGATCCCTGTGCTATACAGTAGATCCTTGTTGGTTATCTAGTTTATGCATAGTAGCACGTATCTGTTAATCCAAAATTCCCAATATATCCCTTTCTTCTTTCCCTTTTGGTAACCATAAGTTTGTTTTCTATGTCTGTGCATCTATTTCCATTTTATATATAAATTCATTTTTATCATTTTTTTAGATTTCACATATAAGTGATATCATATAATATTTGTCTTTGTCTAACTTCACTGAGTGGGCTTCCCCGATAGCTCAGTTGGTAAAGAATCTGCCTGCAATGCAAGAGACTCCAGTTTGATTCCAGGATCAGGAAGATCCACTAAAGAAGGGATAGGCTACCCTCTCCAGTATTCTTGGGCTTCCCTTGTGGCTCAGCTAGTGAAGAATCTGCCTGCAATGCAGGAAACCTGGGTTTGATCCCTGGGTTGGGAAGATGCCCTGAGAAGGGAAAGGCTACCCACTCCAGTGTTCTGGCCTGGAGAATTCCGTGGGGTTGCAAAGAGTCGGAGAGAAGGCAATGGCACCCCACTCCAGTACTCTTGCCTGGAAAATCCCATTGACGGAGGAGCCTGGTGGGCTCCAGTCCATGGGGTCGCTAAGAGTCGGGCACGACTGAGCGACTTCACTTTAACTTTTCACTTTAATGCATTGGAGAAGGAATCCCAGGGACAGAGGAGCCTAGTAGGCTGCCGTCTATGGGGTCGCACAGAGTCAGACACGACTGAAGCTACTTAGCAGCAGCAGCAGCAGCAAAGAGTCGGACATGACTGAGTGACTTTCACTTTCACCTCACTGAGTACGATAATTTATAGTTCTATCCATATTGTTGCAAATGGCATGATTTCATTTTTTTTAAATGGCTGAGTAATATATCATTATATATATATATATATACACACACACACACACACACATGCATGCTTAGTTGCTTCAGTTGTGTCCCAGTCTTTGCAACCCTATGGACTGGAGCCCACCAGGCTTCTCTGTCCAAGGGATTCTCCAGGCAAGAATACTGAAGCGGGTTGCCGTGCCCTCCACACACACACACACCCACACACCCACCCACCCCACATCTTCTTTATTCCATGTCTTGATTATTGTAAATTGTGCTGCTCTGAACACTGAGGGGCATGTATCTCTTTGAATTAGAATTTTTGCCCTTTAGGGATATATGCCTAGGATTTGGATTGCTGGATCATATAATAATTCTATTGTTAATTTTTGAAGGAACCTCCATACTGTTCTCCATAGAGGTTACACCAATTTACATTCCCACCAACAGGAGAGTTCCCTCTTCTCCACATCCTCTTCAGCATTTATTAATTGGTAGACTTTTGGTGATGGCCATTCTGACTGCTGTGGGGTGGTACCTCACTATAGTTTTGATCTGTATTTTGAGGAGTCAGGATTGAGTGTAATAAAGAGTTGGAATTGATAGGACATAATTGCAAGTTGGGGATGACGAGGCGAGGTGACCAGGACAAGGCCCCATTCCAGTGTGCAGCTGGATGGTGGCGGTTCTGTCCTGTGGAGTCAGGGAATGAAGGAGGAACGTTGAGGTCTGGGCCTGGTGACGAGCTTTGTCTGATGCCTGTGGGAATCTGGGGCAGTAGGATAGAGGAGCTCACAGCAGAGTAGTCTGGCCTGGAGAAGCCACATGGTGCAGTGGGGGATTCCTGGCATGTTGTTCAAAACACACCCTCCCATGGACACAGCTCCTTTCTGCGCAGGTTGACTTAGAAGCAGAAAGGGGTCTCACAGGCTTTCTGGTACATTCTTTATGTGGGCCACAGATCTTTCTGTTCCTGCCACTTGTTCCCATTCTGTGATCCTACACCCATGCTTTAGGATTAATCTTTAGGGGGAAATGAAGGAACCTTTGTTCAAGAGCTCAGGCAGTTCAGCCTCGTGGTCAGTTATACTCAGAACCTCAGCACAGATCATCTGCCTAGGACCTCCACCACTATACAGTTTAATAACTGAGCCTTGATTTTCCTGGATTCTAAATCCTGTCCTGATATCCAGCCTTAGACTCCTAATCCCTTAAGATAGTTTCCCTCCTTTGACCTTGATAGTTCAGTTCCATTTATTCCTGAGCACTTGCTAAGTATCGGGGCCCAAAGGAACCATACAAGGTGCTAAGATTCAAAAATGAATTAAGCAGACAACAGAAAAAAAAAAAAAGTAAAAAGAGACTTCCCTGGCAGTCCAGTGGTTATGACTCAGAACTTCTAATGCAAAGGGTATGGGGTCAAACCCTTGTGGGGAAATTAAGAACCCACATGCCTGCAGCATGGTGTGGTACAACACCGCCCCCCCACCGCCACACACACAATTAAACATGTTGCCTGCCCTGATGGAGCATTTAGTCTGGTAGGACAGCTGGTCATATGAACCTGAAATGAGGATTCTGTATGATTTGGTACAATAATAGCAGACTGTTTGCTGTCTAGAAGAAGCACAGTTCTGCCCAGAAACAGAGGTTAGTTCAGTCGCTCAGTCATGTTCAACTCTTTGCAACCCCATGGACTGCAGCACACCAGGCCTCCCTGTCCATCACCAACTCCCGGAGTTTACCCAAACTCATGTCCATTGAGTTGGTGATGCCATCCAACCATCTCATCCTCCGTTGTCCCCTTCTTCTTCTGCCTTCAATCTTTCCCAGCATCAGAGTCTTTTCAAATGAGTCTGCTCTTCCCATCAGGTAGCCAAAGAATTGGAGTTTCAGCTTCAGCATCAGTCCTTTCAATGAACACTCAGGACTGATCTCCTTTAGGATAAACTGGTTGGATCTCCTTGCAGTCCAAGGGACTCTCAAGAGTCTTCTCCAACACCACAGTTCAAAAGCATCAATTCTTCTGCACTCAGCTTTCTTTATAGTCCAACTCTCACATCCATACATGACTACTGGCAAAACCATAGCCTTGACTAGATGGACTTTTGTTGGCAAAGTAATGTCCCTGCCTTTTAATATGCTGTCTAGGCTGGCCATGGAGAAGGCAATGGCAACCCACTCCAGCACTCTTGCCTGGAAAATCCCATGGATGGAGGAGCTTGGTGGGCTGCAGTCCATGGGGTCGCTAGGAGTCAGACACTACTGAGCGACTTCACTTTCACTTTTCACCTTCATGCATTGGAGAAGGAAATGGCAACCCACTCCAATATTCTTGCCTAGAGAATCCCAGGAATGGGGGAGCCTGGTGGGCTGCCATCTCTGGGGTCACACAGAGTCAGACACGACTGAAGTGACTTAGCAGCAGCAGCAGTAGCAACAGCAGGCTAGTCATAACTTTCCTTCCAAGGAGTAAGCATCTTTTAATTTCATGGCTGCAGTCACTATCTGCAGTGATTTTGGAGCTGAAAAAAATAAAGTCAGCCACTGTTTCCACTGTTTCCCCATCTATTTGCTATGAAGTGATGGGACTAGAGGCCATGAACAGGTGTTCCCAAACCCATTTCTGGACTCAAAACCACCTGTACCTGCTGCAAGATTTCTCCCTTGAGCTGTGGCCTGCCCACTGCTATTCTTCACTCTGCTTTTACAGGACCGACCTGTCAGTGGCCGTAAGTATTCTTTTGGGAGTCTGGCTGCTGTGTTTTGTCTAGTGCCTCTACTGACTTTCTCTGCTGAGGATTTAAACTGTGCAGCCTGCATCCCTTCCCTCTGTGCCCTCTCATCTCACTCTGACTTCATCTGTACACTACTTCCTAGTCCCCATTCTTAACATGGAAAATTAGCCCATATAAGAGTCAAGGCTATGGTCTTCCCAGTGGTCATGTACAGTTGTGAGAGCTGGACCATAAAGAAGGCAGAACACCAAAGATTTGATGCCTTCAAACTGTGGTGCTGGAGAAGACTCTTGAAAGTCCCTTGGACAGCAAGGAGATCAAACCAGTCAATCTTAAGGGAAATCAACCCTGAATACTTGTTGGAAGGACTGATGCTGAAGCTGAAGCTCCAATAGTTTGGTCATCTGATGCAAGAAGCTGACTCACTGGAAAAGTCCCTGATGCTGGAGAAGATTGAGGGCAGAAGGAGAAGAGGGCAACAGAGGATGAGATGGCTGGATGGCCTCACCGATGCAATGGACATGGGCAAACTTTGAGCAATAATGATGGGCAGGGAGGCCTGGCATGCTGCAGTCCACGGGGCCACAGAGTCAGACGTGACTGGGTGACTGAACAACAACAGCCACAAAGAGTCTCAGATCTCTATCAGGATTTGCATCCAGTGTCCTGGAGTCCCTGCATAACAGCTCCTTCCATGAAAACATCTGGCCACATATTTGAGAGTATGATGAGGAACCTGCATTTTTAATAAACACAGTATGGTGATTTTAAAAAAAAGTCTGCAAATTCTTTGACATTCATCCCACCAGAAGATGGAATCTAATCCCCTGCCATTTCCCATTTGATTTTAGAGAACAGAATGTGGTAGAGTGGTAGTGTGACTTAAAAGGCTAGGTTAGAAGAGGTGACATAGCTTATCACTGGCTCTTAGGATGTTGGTGCATAGGATCCAGATGCCAGTTGTGAGGAAGCCCAGGCCACACAGGGAGCCTGTGTGGCTATAGCCCAACTAAGGTCCCAGCTGATAGCTAACTCCAGCCACTGGACTTGAGATCAGTGAGCCTTCACATGCTTGCATCTCTCAGCCTTTGTGCCATCTGAGAAGGCTCTGAGTGAAGCAGAAATTAGCTGTTCCTGTTGAGTCCTGATCAAATTGTATTTAAGACACTAGCTTTTGCAGTGGTTTTTGCTGTAGCAGTAGATCATCAGGGGACTTCCCTGGAGGCCCAGTGGTTAAGAATCCCCCTGCCAATGCAGGGAACACAGGTTTGATCCCTGGTCCAGGAGCTTGGATCCCACATGCTGCAGGGCAACTAAGTCCACGAGCTGCATCTACTGAGCTCCTGTGCCACACACTCCGGAACCCAGAATAGTACCAACTTGCTGCAATTAGAGAAAGCCCACACTTGGCAATGAAGAGCGTGCACGCAGCGACAAAGAACCAGCACTGTTAAAAATAAAAATAAATAAAAATACACTACTAAAAAGTAGATTATCAAAACTCGTAATAAACAAAATTACTGACCTTGTTGAGTTATTTGTAAGATATCTGAAACTTTCTTTTTGCATAAAGAAGGCGAAGAAAGCAAAACTGTTGCTTCTTGGACTAGAATTGGTTGATCATCTATGAATGGCACACATTTATAACAATCCTTGGTTTGTTTTTATTATTTAAAAATTTATTTTATTATTATTTACTTACTATTTTTTTTCTTTCTTTAAAAATTTATTTTTAGTTGGAGGAAAATTGCTTTATAGTGTTGCGGTGGCCTCTGCATACCGCAACAGTCTCAGTGTGAATCAGCCATAAGTATACTTGTGTCCCCTCTCTCTTGAACCTTACTCCCAACCCCACCCACCCCTCTAGGTTGTCACAGAGCACCAGGTTGAGCTCCCTGTATTATAGAGCAGCTTCCCCCAGCAATCCATTTTATATGCAATAATGTGTATGTTTCAATACTACTCTCTCAATTTGTGTAACTTCTTTGGAAGAACCAAGCCCTCTCAACTTTTGTATAGAACTGACTTGTCTATTTGCAGTTAGTCATACCTCTCTGTAAAAGCGACATAATTTCAGTAGGTCTGACCATAAGGAGTCTCTAGTTTCTTACATGTTATTTTTTTTTAATAGCTTTTTGAAGTATAATTGACATTCAATAAACTGTACATGTTTAAAGTACTGCATGTGCAGGTAGTATTGATACATTTTGACGTATGTCCACACCAGTGAAATCATCATTACAGTCAAGATAACGAACATGTTCATCACCTCCCAAAAGTTTCCTCATGACATTTTGTAGTCTCTCCCTCCTGAGAGGTGAGGCAGCCATATTGATCTGCTTTCTGTCCCTGTAGTTTAGTTTGCATCTTCTAGCATTTCATATAAATGGAATCACATACATATTTGTCTCTTTTCATTTAACCTAATTAAGATTCCTCCTTTTGTTATGTGTATCATTGCTTCATTCTTTTTTATTGCTCTGGAATATTCCATTGTATGGATATGTCACAATTTGACCATTCACCTGTGAGTGGACATCTGTGTCATTTCTAGTTTTTGTTTATTCCACAATAGAACTGCTATGAACATTTGTGTACCATTTTTTTTTTTTGGCTATGCCATGAGGCTCATGGGATCTTAGTTCCTGGACCAGGGCTTGAACCCTGGACCTTTTCAGTGAAAGTGTGCAGTCTTAACCACAGGACCACAAGAGAATTCCCCACACCATCTTTTTTACTATAGATTTAGAACTCATTCAAGTAGTGTTAGTCCTCTAACTTTGCTGTGTAAAAACACTTTTTATATTGTTATTCTATATCCTTTTCAGTTCCATATGAATTTTAGACTCTTCCTGTCCTTGTCTGCAGAAATCCAGCTGGGATTTTGATAGGAATTGTGCTGAATCTATAGATCAATTTGGGGAGAACTGCCTTCTGAATAATTGACTCTCTTGACCTATAAACAATGAGCAGACCCCCAGTCATTTACTGCTGCTGCTGCTTAGCAGTCTTTCAATTTTCCCAGCAATGTTTTATAGTTTCAGTGTACATTGCCCATCTTTTTCTAGATTTTTTTTCATATTTTTGATGCTCTGTAAATTATATTTTATTTTGACTTTCAGTGATTCATCACTAGTCTATAGGCACATATAAATACAACTGATTTTATATATTGCTTATATCCTTCGTATTGTTAAATTCACTTATTAATTCTAGTAGCTTATTCTGTCATATGCAAATGAAGACATTTTTACTTTTTCCTTATTAAGCCAGATGCCTTTTATTTCTCTTCTTGCTGTGTTAACCTGACCAGAATCCCCTGGGGTATCCCATAGATGGCTTCTCCCTCAGTTTCCCCTCCTCCCCCTCCCCCTGTGCCATGGCCTAGGATTTCTCTCAAGTCAGTAAGTGAGGTAAATAACACGGCTCACCTCATTCATTTCCTATTTGTCAGGAATCACTGTCCCCCAACTGTCTGATATCCAGTATCTTGAAAACCATTTTCTCATGTATTCTGTTTTTTGCTTTTATTTTTGAACCTTTCAGGTGGAAGGGTAAATCCAATCCCTGGGACTCCATGATGACTTGATATGGATGTTCTCATATGTAAAAAAGTCATTTTCAGGGCTTCCCTTCTGGCTCAGTGGTAGAGAATCCACCTGCCAATGCAGGAGACACGGGTTCAGTCCCTGATCCAGGAAGATTCCCACACGCTGCAGAGCAACTAAGCCCATGAGCCACAACTACTGAGACTGTGCTCTGGAGCCTGTACTCCGCAACAAAGGAAGCCACCGTGATGAGAAGCCCGGGCACCGCAACTAGCGAGTGGGAGAGTAGCCTCCACTTGCTCAACTAGAGAAAGCCCACCCAGCAACGAAGACCCAGCACAACCAAACAAAAATAACCAAACATAAAATCATGAAAAATTCATTGACAGGCCTCTGATTGTGGAGTTCAGTATTCAGTTTACTTATCCTAAAATTTGTCTTCTCTTTCCCCCTTCAGACACCAGACCGGACATTGCTTCACTAAGATAGTAGAGTGTTGTAGTTAAGAGTTCAGATTTTATTTCTTTTCATGGGACATAGCCACCTTCTGATATACTATATAATTTGTATTTGGTTTATTTGTTTCTGTCCTTCCCCCTCCTAACAAGTGCTGGAAAGGAGTTTTGTCTGGTTTCTACTGAGAGTCAGATTCTTGCTTTGCCACTTTTACTAGCTGGACAATATACTTAGCCTTTCTCTACTTCACATTCATATAAAATGGGAAAAATAGTGCCTAGCTCCATGTGTTGTTCAGAGGATTAAGTGTGTTATGTATGGGATTCAGAACAGCGCGTGGAGTGTAGTCAGTCATTGTTCTTAGAGATGTTATGGAATAGTTCCCACTAGAGATTGGACAGGTAACAGGAAATGATAAATGCAAGCTCAGCTGCCTCAGGTCAAACACAAGCCAGTACATCAGGTGTGCACTGGAATGATCCACTTAAATACACTATTAGATTACACGCAGATGTAATAGCTATCCTTTTCTGAATTTAAAAAATGGACTATTAGTAAAGGAGCTCTGGTGACCTAAAGGAAGTATGCAATAAAATTACGTTCTTTGTAATTCTCAGTTTCTTATCAGAAAACTGGAGATATCTGAGATTCTGGTGTCCAGGTATGTTTTAGAATTCAGTTATTTTTAGATTTTAGAAAGAAAAAGTTGCATATATCTTTTATAACACATAGTATTTTACATCCCAATGGAGCCTGGGGTAGTGCCCTCAAATCAAACACATTAACTTATTTTGCAGCAGAATGTATGAATGCTCACACCAAGTGGACAAATAAAGATTGTAAAAAAAACCCCAAAAAACCAAAAACCCAGTTTTGGTTCAGATTAAGTTTTGCCACCAAAAGAGTTTCCTGTAAACTTAGGAAAATGCATTTGGGTTTTCAGATCTTTATAAGTTTAGAATTGTGGACCTTTCATCTTAAAATTTGGGTGAGGATTAAGTATATAAAGCACCTGAGATAGGAACTTAATTTGTGTCCAACTCGCGACAATATGGACTGTAGCCTGCCAGGCTCCTTTGTCCGTGGGATTCTCCTAGGCAAGAATACTTGAATTGGTTGCCATTTCCTTATCCAGGGGATCTTCCCAGCTCAGGATTGGATCCTGGGTCTCTTTCAGTGCAGGCAGATTTTTTACCATCTGAGCCATCAGGGAAGCCCCCAATTATTAACACCATTGATATTCATTGCATCAATATTATTAGTAGGATAAAGTTGCAGTAGGATAGTAGTAGTAATTATGTCAAGACTGTAAAAGTCAAGGCCTGTTAGAAACATTACCCAGTTTCCCTGATCCCTCAGGTTTGATTAAAACTGTGGATGATGTTTTAGGGATGGTTTAAATAGAAACAAAGGGACTGGGAGGCCCATTCTTTGAGGTCTTTCATACATTCACTGGGGGATGAAACAGAGAGGCTGATGATAAGTGCAAGAAGTGGGGATGAGCAGAGCCCTAGGTAGCATTGGTTCCACCAATACTAGAAACTGTCTTTTTCCTCCTCTTCCTCTTCCTTCTCTTTCCCCTTCTTCATTGACTCAGTCTTGTGACCGTCATCTCATAGACAAAGGAAGTTTCAACCATGGGCTAGAGGTTGAGGTTCATAGGTGGGAGGTAGAAGCCTTGAAGAGAGGGTTTTTGATCCGCTGAGTAAAGAGAGCATTCATTAGAGTCTGTCCTGGGGAAGATGAGACAAACTGCTTCAGCGTGTTGATGCTAACACAGTTTTCCAGTTACATTTCAGTCATTTATTGATTTGGTAGCACTTTGTTTTACTTTTCTTTCCTGGGTTTAGGTAATGAGCAACTGACCAATGTAGGGGTTGCTAGGTTAAGGTAGGTTTCTAAGGAAACCAGTAGGTTTGCTATTATTCTAGGAGTCATCTTGCCTTGATTGAGGGTAAGATGGTTTTTGAAGTCTTTCCTCTGATACCCAGTGCCTTGGAAATGTCATAGACTTTGGAGTATTTTGAATCCTGTCTCCTCATTTGTTAAGTGTGGGCCAGTCATTAACCTTTCTGAGCCTCAGTTTCATGAGACATAAAGATGAGAAGAACAACAGGGACTTCCCTGCTGGTCAAGTGGCTACAGGTCCGTGCTCCCAATGCTGGGGCCCCAGGTTTGATCCCTGGTCAGGGAATTAGATCCTACATGCCACAACTAAAGAACCTGCCTGCTGCATTGAAGATCTGCAACTAAGACCTAGTGAGACGAAATAAATAAATAATTAAAAAACCAAACAAACCAGCTTCCTTAGAGTTGTGAGGGTTAATTGTCCAAAAATGTGCAAACACTTAGTATACTCGCCACAGCATAGCATATGCCCTGTAAAAAGGAGCTACATTATTTGTATACTTAAAGAAAATGTTTATTTATTAAAATTTTTTTTACTGTGCTAGGTCTTCATTGCTGTGCCTGGGCTTTCTATAGTTGCAGCAAGCAGAGGCTACTCTCTCTTCTCACTGCAGTGGCTTCTCTTGTAGAGCATCAGCTCTAGGTGGTTGGGCTGGATAAGAACATGCTAATAGAGTGATCATTTGAAGATTCTTATAGGTTAAAAATGATGAATTGTAACAAATATATTGCTCTGGTGGGGGATTTTGGTAATGGGGGAGGCTATGTATCTGTGGGGAGAGAGGATATAAGGGCAATCTCTAGACTTTCTGCTCAATTTTGCTGTGAACCTAAAACTACCCTTAAAAAACAAAAGTCTATAAAAAAGTAAGAAGAAAAATATGATGACGTCGTAACTGCAATAGCAGCTATAGAGATAGTCAGCGTTGTATGGTAAAACAGATTATTTCTCAAATAATTTAGAACATAATGCTGCTGTGGAAAGAGCCTGAGACTCAGTAACAGAATACCTGGCTTCCAGCCCGAGTTTTACTAGTTGTACAATCTTGAACAAGTCACTTAATCAGATTTATTTTTATTGTCAGTAAAATGAGGATTATGATGTAGACTTTGTCTACCTCCCAGGACTGGTATGAACGTCAAATGAGGGAATTTATGTAGAAGCATTTTATAACACTCTAATATGTCGCAGAAGTGACATGGTTTTGTAAACTGATTCTTCTCTTTGTCTTTTTTTGCAAAGAGAACCCGGGGTTTTGATCCAAGGGAAAAGAGTTAATCACAGGGTAATAGCCTGCATTCCATAGGAGACTCCTTCTCCTCATCCTACCAAAGCAGCTTTGTGGTTAGAGGCAAGGAAATACTATCACTGGAAGCAGTGGGGAGACAATAGGCAGGGAGGGGCCTTTAAAAATAAAGTAAAATGAATAAAGCACACAGAAATATCCTATTTTCCCCTTTCTCATTTAAGACCTAGCTCATTCCTCACAGAGTATACCTACTTCCCTCCACCTGCTGGGGATTTAATTTACGTAAATTTTAAAATTTTCATTTCAGTTCAGCTTAGTCGCTCAGTCATGTCCAACTCTTTGCGACCCCATGGACTGCAGCATGCCAGGCCTCCCTGTCCATCACCATCTTCCGGAGTTTACTCAAACTCATGTCGATTGAATCGGTGATTCCATCCAATCATATCATCCTCTATCATGTCCTCCTCCTGCCTTCAATCTTTCCCAGCATCAGGGTCTTTTCCAGCGAGTCAGTTCTTCACATCAGGTAGCCAAAGTGTTGGAGTTTCAGCTTCAGCATCAGTCCTTCCAATGAATATTCAGGACTGATTTCCTAAATTTCCATTTATATAAATCAAATTAAGAGTGTCCTTGTTTGGAAAATAGAGAATGCTTGTTGTTCTGTGCACTGAGTGGGCAAATTTGGCTATTGTATGCCCAGATCATAGTTTTTTCTTCCTGTATTATGTTGCCAAAGTATTTTATTCTAAGGGCTCTCCTTGTTATAATAAGCTCTTGGAAAGGTAGCTTAGAGTTGCATTGACACTGTGCATGCTAAGCCACTTCAGTCATGTCCGACTCTTTGCAACCCTATGGAGTCTAGCCTCCCAGGCTTCTCCATCCATGGAATGCTCCAGACTAGAATACTGGAGTGGGTTGCCATGCTCTCCTCCATGGAATCTTCTTGACCCAGGATGCAACTTGCATCTCTTATGTCTCCTGCATTGGCAGGCAGGTTCTTTACCATTAGCACCACCTAGGAAGCCGAATTTGACTTAATTACTAAAAAGGACCTGGGAAAGGTGACCTGGTGTTGACTTATAAAAAAAAAAAGCACAATGTGAGAGCTGCGAGTTAAGTTTTATTTGGGGCAAAATGAGGACTGCAGACCAGGAGACAGCACCTCAGATAGCTCTGAGAAACTGCTCCAGAGAGGCAGGAGGGAAAGGTCAGTATGTATGTGATTTTGGTGAAGGCAGAATACATGCAATCGAGCACATACTTTTCCAGAAGCTTTCTGCTAGTCTAGCAAAGCTTTCTGCTAGTCATGAGCAACAGTTGTCAGCATGAAAGATTTTAGTGTTTTTCTAGATATGAAGAGAAACAAGAATTGGGCTCATAAAATCAGCTCATGAAAATATCTAACTAGCTGAAGACTTACTCTGCTAGTTTTTCCCTGAGCACAGAGGGCCTCATTTTTGCTCTCCACCCTAAACTCCTTTCAGAGGATGTTGAAGGTCAGCAGCTGAAACAGCACATGATTTAATCCTTATAGAAGTAGATGGCAAGTGCCAATGGCAAATGCCAATTTGTAGTTGACACTGGCACAGTGGCAGGAGTATGGATTTGGAGTCATCAGACCTGGCTTTGAATCCTGGCTCTGCCCCTTGATAGCTTTGTGACATGAAAAGTCAAGTGACCTCTCTGAACCTCACCTTCCTCACATGGGAAGTGAGGATAATACCCTTCTGCTTTTTAGGGTGGTTCATAATGGGTATGAATAGCTTAGGACAGTAGTCAGTACAGGAATGTTATTTTATCATAATTATTAAGAGGAAAGGCTTTGGAATTTGAATCCAGCTGGGGGCTAGTGGGCAAGTCATATAACTTTCCTGAGTATCAGTGTACTCAGATGTGACAAGGGGATCCCAGCAATTCCTTCTATCAGGGTTATTCTGAAAATTACAGATAATGAAATTGAAGTTCTGGGAAGTGTGGGACCTGGCTTTGTAATGCTACTTGTTCAGTGGCTGAGTCTGCAGCCTGAAGAACCTGGGTTTAAACTTTAATTCTGCCACTTAGCCTATTTGAACTATATTTTCCTCTTAGAGAAATGGAGATAACATCTTCCCAGCATAGTTTTTGTGACGATTAGAGATAATGTATAGAAAACGCCTGGCACTTTGGTAAAATTGCTCAGTAGATGCTAGGATTATTACTGTAATATGCAGTATAAGGAAATCACTGGGGTCTGGTTTGCTAATTGGGATTATTCCTTTGCTGGAAAATATCCAGTAACTGACAAGAAAGTCTAAACTTTAACTCTTCTCTTTCTGGACCTGTGAGCACTGCAGCAATGGAAAAAGCGAATTCTTGACATTTAGCTCAAGGAGGCCAGGAGATGGCCTCTGATCTGGGGGTGCAGTCGGTGGGGGAACAGCTCAGAGGTTTTCAAGCTCATGTGACAGTGGGCTCTGTCCTCACCCTCACATCTAAGAAAGGTCCAATAACCTAGAGGGAATTAAGCTGAGTTTATATTTCAAGTGTGGGGCTTCCCAGGTGGCATTAGTGGTAAAGAACCCGCCTGTCAGTAGAGGAAACCTAAGAGATGAAGTTTGATCCCTGGATTGGGAAGATCTTCTAGAAAAGGAAATGGCAGCCTACTCCAGTATTCTTTTCTGGGAAATCCCATGGACAGAGGAGCCTGGCAGGCTGCAGTCCATGGGGTCGCGAAAAGAGTCGGATACGGCTGAGCGACTTCACTTTCCCTTTTCCCTTTCATGCACTGGAGAAGGAAATGGCAGCCCACTCCAGTGTTCTTGCCTGGAGAATCCCAGGGACGGCAGAGCCTGGTGGGCTGCCGTCTATGGGGTCGCACAGAGTCGGCCACGACTGAAGCGACTTAGCAGCTTAGCAGCAAGCTTTAAAAGAGTGGCTCTTATTTTTTTCCCTTTTAGAATATGGTTTGGGGGAATTCTCTGGTGGTCCAGTGGGTAGGACTCTGCACTTTCACTGCGAGGGCTTGGGTTTGATCTCTGGTTGGGGAACTAAGATCCCAAAAGCTATGTGGCATGGCTTAAAAAAAAAGAAAAGATTAATTGTGTATTGAGCCAGAACACTAGACAGTTGGTCCAGGTAACTCAAACCAGACATTTGTCTGAAATCTGAGCCAATAAGATTGAATTTAGTCATATAATTTTAATGGTTTTCCAAACTGTTTTTCTCCCTGTGGGGATCCAATTCAAACATATAATTGTCAGTTAATAGTGCAGAATGTTTTCTGAATTTCAGCTTCGTAGGCCAGTTTGCCTGTGGAAATTGTTCAATATAAGGCCACTGTGTGACCCTCCCTTATACTCATAATGGAGGATCTTTCTGATACCTGAGTAGAAAGACAGTTCTCTTGTCCCCAACTGACTATCTTATCAGTGAAATGATTGTAAAGTGATAATTACAAAGTTCCTCTGGAATCAACAAAATCAGTTAAAAACTCCTAAGTTTCAGGACATATCCTTGCAACCTAAATTATTTGAACATGTGAATATTTAACAAGACCACAGCTCAATTTACTGCACCCAAGTAATGGGTCATTTGTTTCTTAGGGTTGCTATCACAACATACCATAAACCAGGTGGCTTAAAATAACAGAGGCTTCTGTTCAGTTCAGTTGCTCAGTCGTGTCCAGCTCTTTGCAACCCCATGGACTGCAGGATGCCAAGCTTCCCTGTCCATCACCAACTCCTGGAGCTTGCTCAAACTCATGTCCACCGAGTTGGTAATACCATCCAACCATCTCATCCTCTGTCATCCCCATCTCCTCCCACCTTCAAACTTTCCCAGCATCAAGGTCTTTTCTAGTGAGTCAGTTCTTCCCAGCAGGTGGCCAAAGTATTGGAGCTTCAGCTTCAGCATCAGTCTTTCCAATGAATATTCAGGACTGGTTTCCTTTAGGATTGACTGGTTGATCTCCTTGCAGTCCATGAGACTCTCAACAGTCTTCTCTAGCACCATAGTTCAAAAGCCTCAATTCAAAAACAGGACTTACTGCCTCACAGTTCAGGAGGACACAAACTACAGTGTTGGTGGGGTCATGTTCTGTCTGAAGGCCCTGGGGAAGGGGTTGTTTGAGGCCTGTCTCTTCCCTTCTTGCAGCCTCGGGTGTCCGTTGGCTCCCGGGTCATCACTCCCAGTCCTCTGTCCTCTTGTGGTGTTTACCCTGTATGTCTTCGCATTCCCCTCTGTGTACATCTGTTTCTGTGTCCAAATTTCCCCTTTATATAACAGCACCATTCATGTTGGATTAGGGCCCACCCTAACGCCTTTAATTTGATTAGCCCTGGGAAAGACCCTATTTTTTGGGGGGGGGGAGGGAAAGCCACATTCTGAGATACTGGGGGTAAAGACTTTGACATCTTTTTTGGGAGACATGATTCAACCCTTAACAATGGGCTTAGGTTTCTTACCAAAGAAAGCTCATGAACTTTTCACTGTTTATCCTGTGACTAAGAGGCTCTCTAATAATCTCTCCCTCTTCATCAGATGCATCTTTTGAAGGCATGAAACACTCACAGATTCCACAGACTATGGTTCTTGCAGAATTTTTTGTAAAATAACAGAGAGTTTAGTTGTATGCATGCATATATGACTTAAAATTTGGGCTTCCCTGATGGCTCAGCAATAAAGAATCCGCCTGCCAACGCAGGAACCATGGGTTTGATCCCTGGGTTGAGAAGATCCCCTAGAGGGAGAGCATGGCAACCCACTCCAGTATTCTTGCCTGGAGAATCCCATGGACAGAGACTGCTCCTGCTGCTAAGTTGCTTCAGTCATGTCCGACTCTGTGCGACCCCATAGACGACAGCCCACCAGGCTTCCCTGCCCCTGGGATTCTCCAGACAAGAACATTGGAGTGGGTTGCCATTTCCTTCTCCAATGCATGAAAGTGAAAAGTGAAAGTGAAGTCACTCAGTCATGTCTGACTCTTTGTGACCCCATGGACTACAGCCTACCAGGCTCCTCTGTCCATGGGATTTTCCAGGCAAGAGTACTGGAGTGGGTTGTGTTGCCTTCTTTGGGTCAGAGACTGGTGGGTTCCAATCCATGGGGTTGCAAAGAGTCACACAACTAAGTGATGCATGACTTAAAATGTATGAAGCTGGCATATGTGAAGATGCTAATGCAAATTTTTTTGTTGACTAAGTTCATAAAAATCCATGGTCAATAGAGCAGAGCTAATGTAGCAAAGATTTAAGAGGAGGAGGATTTAAATTGGAGCTTGATGTGAGGAAAAGAGGTATTTACATTGTTAGAGAGATTGGGGAAAGTCAGTCTAAAAAAGGGAACCATGTAGTGGATTTTAGTTAGTAAATATTTGCCCTGTGTGTCTATAATCTAGGCACTTAGAATATCTCAGTGAATAAAATAAAACATCACTGCCCTCATGGAGTTTGTATTCTTGGGTGTGTGTTTGTGTGTGTGTGTGTGTGTTGTGGGAGGACACAAAATAAACAAATGAGTAAATATTAGAAGCTGATAAGTACTTTAGAGAAAGAAAAAAAATGCATGAAAGGGGAAAGAGGACTGGGAGTTTGGGGAGGAGGTGGTTGCAATTTTAAGCAGACATTCAGGTCTCACTAAGAAGGGAACTGTTGAGCAAAGACTTGAACCAGATGAAGGAACCCTGTGGCCCTCTGAGGGAGGAACATTCTAGAAAGAGAGAAGTACCAGTGCAAAGGACCTCGGGGAGGAATGTGCCTGAGATGTTTAAGGAATAGCCAGATGGCCACTGTGATTGGAGCAGGTTGTGCAAAGGGGGAGAGGAAGGAAACCAGTCAATTGTGAGGGCTTCTGTTTTTATCTGATTGACATGGGAAGTCTGGGTAGCCCTTACAGAGTTAAAATGGAGGAATGAAATGATATGACTGATGTTTATGAAGGACCTCCTTGGCCCTCCAGGAGGCAAGGTTAGAAGCAGAGAAAGAATTTAGGAGGCCATTAGGTAACCCAGGTAAGAAACAATGGAGCCTGGATTAGTAGCTCTAAAGTGATGAGGAAGCAGACTGGTTTCTGGATATGCTGTTTCTGATGGCTTTATCACAGCCAGTAGGATTTTCTGACAAATTGAATGTGGTGAGTGAGAGACAAGTGTGACACTGAGACTTGTGTTGAGCAACTGGAAGGATGGAGTTGTCATTAGCTGAGAACAGGAAGCCTTGTAGGGGCAGGATGTTTGTGGAGGTGAGGTTGGGAGAAACTGGGGCTTCCATCTGGGACACAGAAGCTTGAGATGTCTATAGGCATCCAAATGGAGATATCAAATAGACGGTGGTGTATAGAAGTCTGGAATTCAGCAGAGAAGGCAGAGCTGTGAATAATAAATTCGAGAGTCACTGGAATATATAGATTGGATGAGCTCTCCAAGGATATGGACAATGATGAAAAACACATCCAAGGATTCAGTCCTAGGACCTTCCAAAGTTAAAGGGAGAAAGCAGAAAAAGAGGCTGAGGACAAGCAACCAGTGAGGCAGGTGGAACAGCAATAGGATTTGTTTGACTATCTGAGGGTTGATAAATAATCTGTGGAGACAGGACAACGGATAAAGTGATAAAAGGTGTTGAAGACCAAGCCCAGAACCTGGATTTTTTTTTTTTTAGATGCTGAAACTGAGGCATAGCTTGATAAAAGATTTGTCTAAAATGACTTCATCAGAGAAGGCAATGGCGCCCCACTCCAGTACTCTTGCCTGGAAACTCCCATGGATGGAGGAGCCTGGTAGGCTTCAGTCCATGGGGTCGCTAAGTCGGACCTGACTGAGCGACTTCATTTCACCTTTTGCTTTCATGCATTGGAGAAGGAAATGGCAACCCACTCCAGTGTTCTTGCCTGGAGAACCCCAGGGACGAGGGAGCCTGGTGGGCTGCCGTCTACGGGGTCGCACAGAGTCGGACACGACTGAAGTGACTTAGCAATTAGCAAAAAATGACTTCATGGTAAATATCTCCTGCTAATCCCAGTCCCTTGATTCAATCAGAATCTTCATGGTTGAGAAAAATTTCATAATGTGCAAGGTTTAGAGAGATGTGTCTCACTCTATCATGGAATTGGTAGGAGAGATTCCATCCTGAGTAGTTCAGAATAACAGATTATTCATCTCTTCTGTGTGTGTGTGTTTCTGATCAATGGCATTTTAGAAAAACTTCCACAGCAAAGATAACAGGTCAGTATTATTTTTTGCAAACATAGTTTTACTCATCACCTTGATAAAGGAATGGCTACAGGCTTGAAAGCCAGACTTAAGGAAAGAATTCCCTGAATACTGTTCCTGATCTCATGCTTTTTGTTTTTTGTTGAGATACTTTGTGGTGTTTGTTGACCTTTGACTCATGACATTGGGTTTTCATTTTGCAGTATGAAATTAAAGGCCAGAGGATTCCAAAGGAGACTGAAATATCTTTGGAAATTCAAGTGTGAGGAAGACATGGAAATTCAACAACGTCCCTCAAGAGAGATGAAGACTCAGAGGTGGTGGTTTGGCACCTCCTTTGGCACACAGATCTCAGGTGGGTTATCCTGAACTTGGAAAAAGACCTGAGCCTGGAGTAGAACTTTCACTGATTTTTGTTTGTGGCTCTTGGATAATTTGCAGAAGGAAATGGCAACCCACACGAGAATTCCTGCCTGTAGAATCCCATGGACAGATGAACCTGGTGAGCCCCAGTCCATGGGGTTGAAAAGAGTCAGACATGACTGAGTGACTAACACTTCACTTGGGTAATTGCTGACTACATTGGTGCATCAAAGAAGTAACTAAGTGTTGGCATTTAATAGCCTTTGCAACTTGTTTTTAGATATTTTTTGGTCCTATTTCTCTGTTGCTTTTTTGATCTAAACTCTCAAACTCTTTCAGAACTGAAGCAGGAAATTTAGATTTAACCTCAAGAGGCAATGTTTTGTCTTGTGTCTCCTCTAATATAATACAGATGTGAGGATGGCTGCATTTTACGTGAACACTTATTGAATTTCTGCCTTACTCCTTTCTCTTTCTAATGGGAAACAGGCTAACTCTAGCCCTCATTAAACTCAGAGAATCCAAGTTGTAATCTTGAGAATGTACATGGAGAGAAATACATTTAGGTTATTTACTTAGATTATAAAGCCTTAAGCTGCCCCACTGTTTGAGGAAAAAATCTCCCATCCAAGAAAAAGACACTGAGAAAGAAAAATGTTAAAGGCTGAAAAAGTATTCATTTAAGAACTGAAAAAGTGGCCCTCCAAAATACTCTTCTTTGGCTTGAATGAGTGTCAGATCAGTACCTGGACAGTCTGTCATGTGATGAGATGCCTTTTTGAACACTCTACATTCTAGGGTGACAATGCCTACATTTTCTACCTACAAAGTTAGTTCTCCCAAATTGCGCTGTTCCGGAAAATTGCACAGACTGTCTGAATATTTCAGCAACTTTGAGGTCGCCACTTCAGCTCTCTGCAGCATATACCCTCTGTAAGTCAGCTGGGCAGAGAAGAGCTAAACATATCCAGTGACTGTGATATGGACATGAAACCCTGTTCCTTTGGCCATAGTACTACACTTATCTATAGTACTGATCCAACAAGCTGAATTTTTTTTCAGGTTGGTGGCAAACGTATTTAAGAGGGAAAAATTACTTCATTGTTTAGTTGCAAACTCCTGTCCAACTCTTTTGTGATGCCATGGATTGTAGCCCATCAGGCTCCTCTGTCCCTGAGATTTCCTGGGCAAGAGTTCTGGAGTGAGTGGCATTTCCCTCCAGAGGGGTCTTCCTGACCCAGGGATCAAACCTGCATCTCCTGCATTGGCAGGTGGGTTCTTGGCAGCAAATGTATTTTAAAAAAAAAAAAAAAAAACTTCATAGTGTAGATGTGTAATGTGAGCTCATTTATATGGTTTAGGAATGATTTCTTCAATGGCCCAGTGACCTGAGCTGCCTCATCTAGTCTAAACACGTGTTACAATTATGCTTGTACTCAATTTGGATGTACTCAATTACAGGCTTTCTTGTTGACTTGTGTTACGGAGGAAAATAACCATGTAGCCAACATCCTCAGATGAATTGCTGGTTTATTACTCTGACAGTTACAATGAATCATGAAGCAGAGCTATCCAAAGCAGAATGGCGGTCTTTCCTAGGATATAGTGAGCTCTCGGTTGGTGTAGCCAGGTGACGGATGTGACTTTGGCATGCGGCCAGCTGACCTCACGGCAGAGGTCTTAGAAGGAGACTCATGACTAAAGGAGCAGCTGGTCTAGACGGCTTCTATGTTCCCTCTCACTCTCGGGTGCTTTGATCAGTGTGTTTGATTCAGTCCTTTCAGGATGGACAATATCTGGTTATGAAATGAACACTTTGGGGTCATCTTCACATCTGGCCCGTTAGGAGCCAGTGAACCCGCTGACAGTTACATGTGTGCACTTGGCCGTGGTGTGCAGAATCAGTCTTCTGTGGGAGGAATATTTAAAATCACTGTTTGGCTTGGCACTGACATTTTCTTCGAGATTTAAATTTTCTGTTATGCACTCATTAGAAAAGCTGGGCATCTGGTTAGAAAAAGTCCCGAAACAACCTGTGTTAGCTGCACTTCTAAAGTAACAGAAGTTTATAAATATTGGGTTAGCCAAAAAGTCCATTCGGGGTTTTCTTTCTTTTAAAAAGTATGTATTTGACTGCACCGGGTCTTAGTTGCTGCAGGTGGGATCTAGTTCCCTGACTGGGGATCCAACCTGGGCCCCCTGCATTGGACCTCCGAATCTTAACCACTGGGCCACCAGGGAAGTCCCCATTTGGGGTTTCCCATAAGATGTTATGGAAACAAACAAACAAACCTGAGTGGACTTTTGGGCCCACCCAGTATATAAATAATAATAAAATAATAAATAACAATAAATAACAACAATAAAACCAATGGTCATGTCAGCAGTACCACTACCGTGGCAGAATGCAGTTTGGTATATCTGGTCAAGAACTACACTATCTTCTAATAAGACAGTACAATATTTTTATTCTTGTCACTCTGGTACACCTTATCATTGTGGAATTATATCTTTATTTTTTCCCTCCTCCTGATCCTGCCTTGTGTTCCTTGCTTTTCATAGACTTTGCATAACATTTATATGTGAATTTAAGCCTTAAAGGGGAACTAGAAGGCACTAGAGAAGAGTCCAGGACTGTTGACTCAGACTGTTCTGAGTTTGAAACTCTGCTGTGACATTCATCAGCTATGTACATACTTTCCAGTGTCTTCTTAGATTATTTAGGAAAAGACTCTGGGCTTTGTGACATTCTGCTTGATGTACGTCCAGAGAGACATCTTTCATAAGAGGGACTGATGTTCCCAGCTGGGTGTGGGGGTCATTAGCGAGAGCAAGGCTCAACAGAGTCTTTGAGAGGCCACACATCCTTTGGCATCTGTGTTATTGTCCTGTCCCTTGTTCAGCGTTTGGTAAGAGATCAAAGGTGGAAGAGAAACCAGGGTGTGCTCAACAACACAGATCCTGACATTCTTTAAAAATAGTATTTAGCTCAAATACTTCTGTGTGGCAAAGATGAAAGCATATTAGAATTCTGAGAATTTTTGTGATGACCAGAAAGTTTTTTCATAGATATTTGTTTGTTTTTCTTTATATCTCAAGAAAACCCCTAAGAAAGATGGCTTTTTTTTTTTTTTTTTAAGCTTTGCTCCTTTGGGTGTCTCCTGCCTTGTTTTCTTCCTTATTCCAAGGGCAGCCTTACTCCATGTAACATTTGACCAGGTGGCCCAGACTCCTTCCATTTACATCTGGTGTTGCCTTCTCCCTTGTGTCTGTAGCATCTCAAGGCCTCACTAGTGTGTTTCCCTGCAGGGGCTCTTCCAAGATGGAGGTGGGAGTTCTTGAACCAAGCTTGCTCTGACCAAGTCAGTTATACGTATGCTGCTGCTGCTGCTAAGTCGCGTCAGTCGTGTCCAACTCTGTGCGACCCCATAGACGGTAGCCCACCAGGCTCCTCCGTCCCTGGGATTCTCCAGGCAAGAACACTGGAGTGGGTTGCCATTTCCTTTTCCAATGCATGAAAGTGAAAAATAAAAGTGAAGTTGCTCAGTCGTGTGACTCTAGCGACCCCATGGACTGCAGCCTACCAGGCTCCTCCGCCCATGGGATTTTCCAGGCAAAAGTATGGAGTGGGGTGCCACTGCCTTCTCCGTTATACGTATACTGCACATTTAGTAACTGCCCATCTTTCGAAAAAATAACTTCAGGCTTCAGGTGCTGGGAATGGCCAAAGGTTTTTCAGGCTGCCCTTCCCATACTTGATAATCCTGTGTTAAGACTTGGAGTTGCTATGGATTTGTATATAGAAAATTCTCAAAACAAAAGCTCCTGGATGCAAGGAGCTTGATTTTAAATCATGTGGCTTGTATGTTTTGACATTCATGCCTACTAATGATCACAAATTGTTGTGTAAGTTTACTTATGGAGGACCTAGAAAAATATACTCTGAATCATGTGATGTTGCTGTTCTAATTTATAATTAGTTCATCATGGTATATATGAAAGTGTTATTAGTTGCTCAGTTGTGTCCGACTCTTTGTGACCTCACGGACTATAGCTGGTCAGGCTTCTCTGTCCATGGAGATTCTCCAGGCAAGAATACTGGAGTGGGTTGCCATGCCTTCCTCCGGGGGATCTTCCCAACCCAGGGATTGAACTCAAGTCATCCACATTGCAGGCAGATTCTTTACCATCTGAGCCATGAAGGAAACCATAAGTCATACAATTCACTGGCAGCATCAGAAGGACCCTTTTGTATGTGCTTGTTTTTTGTCAGACACACTGAGCTAGTGAATTCTTTGGTGACACAGTGGGAAGCTCAGTGCTGTTAGAGAAGGCCTGTGGTTAAAACTGATTTGTATTCAAACCACTCCACTTGATGGGCAAGTGGCTCAGAGTTGCAAAGACTCCCAGGGGATCCTGGGGCTGGAGGTGGATTCAGAGGAAGGGCAGGGCTGGCCTGGCCCTTGGGCTGAAGTGCACAGAGCGTTAGGAGATTGAAGGGCAGCATCTAGACCAGAGGTCAGGTGGGGCGCCAGACTAGGTGAAGGAGCAAACCAGAGGAGAGAGAGGAAAACTGGGCATGCAGCTACAGCAAGGTATCTACCTGAGGCCGCTGAACCAAAAAGTGGGGATACAAGGCAAGCAGAGGCAGGGCACGGATCATAAGGACCCTGGTTGGGGTCTGACAACCGAGCTAATTGGACAGCTGTATGTAGCCAGCTACCCCCCTTGACAATGAACATGTCTTAAGGCAAATGCCAGAGAATTGATGCTTTTGAATTGTGCTGGAGGAGACTCTTGAGAATCCCTTGGACTGCAAGGAGATCAGACCAGTCAATCCTAAAAGAATTCAGCCCTGAATATTCACTGGAAGGACTGATGTTGAAGCTGAAGCGCCACTTCTTTGGACACCTGACGTGAAGAGCCAACTCATTGGAAAAGACCCTAATGCTGGGAAAGATTGAGGGCAAGAGGAGAAGGGGGCTACAGAGGATGAGATGTTTGGATGGCATCACTGACCCAGTGGACGTGAGCTTGAGCAAACTCCGGGAGACAGTGAAGGGCAGGGAAGCCTGGCGTGCTGCAGTCCATGGGGTTGTGGGGAGTTGGACACAACTTAGCGACTGAACAACAACAAGGCAAATGCGCTGTGCAGAGGGTCAAATCACTGGATACCCTAACCGCGAATCCCTGGGATCCCTGGGCTCCAGATCTGACTATTCTGATGGGGAGAATGAGCCCTGAAAAGTGATAAGCCCTGCTGCTGCTGCTGCTGCTGCAAAGTCGCTTCAGTCATGTCTGACTCTGTGCAACCCTATAGACGGCAGCCCACCAGGCTCCCCCGTCCCTGGGATTCTCCAGGCAAGAACACTGGAGTGGGTTGCCCTGGCTTAGCCCCAAAGAAGCTGGGAAAATCTGACCCTTCTCGACTCTACCTTCCCTCATCACCCAAATAAATAGCATACCTCATAGCAGGTCTCAGGGATTGTCATGGTTAATGGAAAATGCTGGAAAAGATAGAGGAAACTTTGGTCCTTTACAACTGGTTTGAAGCTTTACAATCTGGCAGCTAAAGAAGCATTGAATCTACATTCTCTGTTATCTGCTTTTACTATTTGGCCTGCAATATAATGCATTTAATGCACGTCTACTCTTGAATTTGGGTGGGGCCTCTAAATATTAGAAGTTAACAGTGAAGAGGACAGGGGTATTTTAGTGGAATAAGTCACTAGGTGGTCTTGGTTTCCAGTCTCATTTCATTAAATGATGGTCTGTTCATTTTAATTTGTAATACAAAGGAGCTATTGAAGCAGAGGAATGTTTTCATGTTCTCATATCAGAGCCAAATGAGCAAAACATTAAAAAATACCACTAGTTCAAATGGTTTCCTAATCAGAAAGTCATAATACTCTATAATTTTCTCATTCTGATTCCTATTTATATTTTCTGTGAAGGCCAATTTGTGGTCGTCATAGCAATTCCTTTTTTCTATACAAAACTGACATTATGATTTTTATTATTTGTACCTCATAGCAAGTCAAGATCTGTAGCAATATAATCTAAATATTTTCTTTTAAATAATCAGAATAGATCTTTTAACCTTCACATCATTATCCTTAATGTCTTTTGACCTCTGAATTATAGGATTTCTTAGGATTCTCTTGTGATGGAGCAAAAAATAGTCCCGTGGATAGGGTACTTTGAAGACTATGAAAGGCTGTGAGTCGTGGTACCCACCATTCTTCCCTTTGCTTTTAGCATATTCAGTGGCTCTGAAGCCATTGGGTATTCTGATCATGGCTTTACATGGGTGGTCCTGGTTAAATACCAAAAATATTTGCTGGATTTTGTTCCCTTTTCTTTATCCCATTGTTTTTATTTCCTTTCTTATGCTTTCAGATTTTTTTCCATTCAGTTTTGATGTATTGTTTTGATTCCACTAAAATTTTTCTATTAGAAAATCTTGTTTGAAACAGGCAATGACCCGATTCTTATCTAATCCATTAGCTTCTCAGAATTTACTATATGTATCTTTTCTGTTGCTTTGATAATGTTGACCAGCCAGTACTCCTTGAAGCTGTCCGCTCTGTTTTCTTTCTTTCTTTTTTTTCTTTCTTGTCCTTCCATTTTCCTATGCATCCAATACCTATGTCATGCCTAGATATCATGCAGGGTCGTGCATTGTTCTATATCTGGTTGGGCCTTTCCCAACATCTCCTAAGCTCTTCTTTAGTTCCTGCTCCAAAAGGAGCCCCTCATCCCAGGGTCTGCCTTGAACAGCTCCAAGTTCCATATTCACCTCCTGGGTGAACAGTTCTGGATGCCACATTCACTTCCTGGGTGAACAGCTCCAGGTTCCATATTCACTTCCTGGATGAGCAGGTCCAGGTGTCACATTCACTTCCTGGGTGGGCTTATTAACCCTCTGGGTGCCACTTGTTACTAGAGAGCGCTAACCCTGAAATCCATATCATTGGTTTGGACTGCTCACCTACACTGCAGTTCTCTGTTTCCAAAGAGCAACGGAGACAGTGCAAGACTTCTCCACTTTCAGGACCTGCCATCTCACACTGGGTTCATACCTTCTCCCCCAGTTCCAACATGGCTATTCTCAACTACCAGAGGCACTATTCTCCTGCCAGTTGCCAAGCCTAAAGCCTTTAATCTTTAGTCTTTTTCATTTCCTATATTCAGTTTCATATGAATTACCACTGCTAACTACTTAACAATATGTTTCTGATCCCAGGTTCTATTTTTACTGTCACCTTCTAATATTATAGGTGAGGCCATGGAGCTTAGAGTACTTTCCCTCTTCGTCAGTGACCATGTAGAAAAGCTGAGACCTGATTTTTGATTCAAATACAAACCCCTTGTTGAAAACAAAGGGTCTAGAACCGTGGTCCTCACACTTAATGGTTTCAGATCCTCACTAGACTCAAAAATATTGAAGACTCCAAAACACTTTTATTTATATGGGTTATCAGTTCAGTTCAGTCGCTCAGTCGTGTCTGACTCTGCAACCCCATGAATTGCAGCACGCCAGGCCTTCCTGTCCATCACCAACTCCTGGAGTTCACTCAGACTTACGTCCATCGAGTCAGTGATGCCATCCAGCCATCTCATCCTCGGTTGTCCCCTTCTCCTCCTACTCCCAATCCCTCCCAGCATCAGAGTCTTTTCCAATGAGTCAACTCTTCGCATGAGGTGGCCAAAGTACTGGAGTTTCAGCTTTAGCATCATTCCTTCCAAAGAAATCCCAGGGCTGATCTCCTTCAGAATGGACTGGAAAAAAAAAAACACCTATTTTTTTCAGAACAAAAACAGTGAGAAAAGTGGTATTTTACATTTTTTTCCCCCAAATCTTCTTAAGGTTTGACTTAGTAGAAGACAATTGGACTGTTAAACCTGCTTCTTCTATGACATTATACATTCTGTAATACCCTGCTCGCTGTACACTGGTGAAAGGAAGGGGTTGAGAAAGGCAGATAATGTCTTAATCTCATGGTGGAAATGATTTTGATCTCAAGGACTCCCTGAAATGGTCTTAGGGATCTCCAAGTGTCTCACAACCACATATTGAGAATCACTGGCCTAGAGGGTTGCTAAGTCTTTTTCTGACTCAACATTTTCTTGTTCTTTTCATGACATTTCCATTTTGGTTTTGAAGTTTATATAAAAAAAATTCAAAGTCAAACACAATCAGATAACTAGCATCTAATATATATTGAGAAAGTCAATCTCTGAAAGCTTGAAAACACATTATATTATGAAGTGGTAGTTTTTTAAAACTCATGATGTTAAATTTCCATGCTTGTGACCAAGAGGTCACATTTCATTGTCTTCTCCAATTCTGTGTTCTCATCTCTCTAGTTCTTATGACCACCAAGATTGTAATTTTATATAAAGCTAAATTTTTGTTATTTGTGTTAATGGAGATCAAAATGGATGTATAGGAAATTACTCTAAACTGTACTACTGCACATTTCCTTCTTTATTTGGTAACCAACCATGACTTGAATTTTGCTCTGTGCTCAGACTGTTAGATGCATTTTTAAAACTCATGATGTTAAATTTCCATGCTTGTGACCAAGAGGTCACATTTCATTGTCTTCTCCAATTCTGTGTTCTCATCTCTCTAGTTCTTATGACCACCAAGATTGTAATTTTATATAAAGCTAAATTTTTGTTATTTGTGTTAATGGAGATCAAAATGGATGTATAGGAAATTACTCTAAACTGTACTACTGCACATTTCCTTCTTTATTTGGTAACCAACCATGACTTGAATTTTGCTCTGTGCTCAGACTGTTAGATGCTGGGATGTTAAATTCATAGACACAAAGTTCCCATCCCCGCATTCATATGATATGAACACAAGCTTAAACACCAGTGATCACAGTGTAATGTATTAAAAGAAAAGACCTAACTCCTTCGAGAGAAACCTGTGGGGACACAGAGCAAGGTCTTTCTCTCTTTTAAGAGAGTTGAGCATTGCTCATCATTGCTAGATGAGCGATGCTCTCAGTCCCCTTTCTGTCAAAAGAGACCATTTGGAACACATAGATCCAAAGGTTTCCAGTGTTTGGTGTTGAGCAGAAAGCTTATCAGCTGACTCTGGAAATGTCTACTCTTCTGGAGGCTGAACATAAGCCAGAACAGTCTATAGTTGGGGGTGGACTGTGGACAGAAGAGGAAGGAACTGAGATCTAGAAGCAAAAATGGTGATGAAGGGGATCTGGAAAAAAGCAGTAGTGTAGGTACTGTCTCTTGATGACTGCCTCCTTCTCAGGAGAACAGAGAGTATCTCCTTTTCACACCACAATTCAGGCATGGATTGAGAGAAACACCACCACCACCACGGCTGTTACTACTACAGATCGCAGCAGTCAACAGTGTACTGAGTACAGGCATACCTTATACGTATTTTGGGTTTGCTTCCAGACCATCACAATAAAGTAGCTACAGCAATAAGGTGAATCACACACTTTTTGGCTTCTCAGTGTATGTAAAAGTTAAGTTTATACTAACACTGTAGTCTATTAAGTGTGCAATAGAAGTATGTCTTAAGTAATGAGAAGGCAATGGTGCCCCACTCCAGTACTCTTGCCTGGAAAATCCCATGGATGGAGGAGCCTGGTAGGCTGCAGTCCATGGGATCACTAAGAGTTGGACACGACTGAGTGACTTCACTTTCACTTTTCACTTTCATGCATTGGAGAAGGAAATGGCAACCCACTCCAGTGTTCTTGCCTGGAGAATCCCAGGGATGGGGGAGCCTGGTGGACTGCCGTCTATGGGGTCACACAGAGTCGGACACGACTGAAGTGACTTAGCAGCAGCAGCAGCAGAGTCGGACACGACTGAAGCAACTTAGCAATGCTTTAATTAAAAATATTTTATTGCTAAAAAATGCTTACCATCATCTGACAAGGTTGCCACAAACCTTCAATTTGTTAAAAACTCAATTATCTGCGAAGTACAATAACTTGAAGCACAATAAACTGAGGTATGCCTGTACTGATTATGTGACAGGCACAATGCTAACTATTTGCATGTATTATTTTAGTGATTGATTGAAGTACAGTTTATATACAATGTTGTATTAATTTCTGCTCTACAGCAAAGTGATTCAGTTATGTGTATGCATTATTCTTTGTTATTTTTCCCACTATGATTTACCATAGAATGCTGAATATAGTTTCCGGTGCTATGCAGTAGGACCTTGTCATTTACCCACTCCATGTATGACAGTTTGTACCTGCTAATCCCTAACTCCCAATCCATCCCTCCCTTACACCTTTTCCCCCTTGGCAACCACAAGGCTGATATAGATCAGCCTGTGAGCCTGTGAGTCTGTCTCTGTTTTGTAGATAGGTTCTTTTGTGTCCTGTTTTAGATCCCACATATAAGTGATATCATCCAGTTTTTGTCTTTCTCCGACTTCACTTTGTATGATAATCTCTCCATCCATCCATGTTGCTGTAAATGGAATTATTTCATTCTTTTTCACAATTGAGTAATGTTCCATTGTCTATATGTTTACATATATATGTATGTTTCATTGTGTATATCTGCTTTATCCATTCATCTATCACTGGACAGTTAGGTTGTTTCCATGACTTGGTACTTGTGAGTAGTGCTGCTATGAACACAGAGGTACGTGTATTTTTCTTAATTATATTTTTGTCCAGATATATGCTGAGGAATGGGATTGCTGGATCATATTTTTAGTTTTTTGAGGAACCTCAATGCTATTTTCCACAGTGGCTACACCAACTTACATTCCCACCACCAGTGTGGGCGGGTTCCCTTTTCTCTGTACTCTTTCCAGTACTTATTATCTGTAGACTTTTTAATGATGGCCATTCTGACTGGTGTGAGGTGGTACCTCACTGTCATGCATTATTTTATTAAATCTTTATTAACAACCCTCTGTAGAGGCAATTTTCACTCACCAATAAGTGTATTATATACCTTCTATGTATCAGTTCAGGGGGTTAGATGCTAGGGCTGAAATGTTGAGTCACACAGATCTAAGTCTATATGGTCATGGTACATGGAGTTTATAGTGACAAGGTTAGAAATTAGCCAAATAATTTCACTGATAAATATACAGAGGTGGTTATACACTGTGCTGAATGCTTACATATGTAACTATTATTTATTGAGCAGCTATGGTGTGCTAGGCTGTGGGCATACACAGGGCTACCATCATTATCCCTGTTCTAGATGAGCAAACTGAGATAGTTCAGTTCAGTCACTCAGCCATGTCCAGCTCTTCTCGAACCCAGAGACCGCAGTATGCCAGGCTTCCCTATCCATCACCAACTCCTGGAGCTTGCTCAAACTCATGTCCATCGAGTTGGTGATGCCATCCAACCATCTCATCCTCTGTTGTCCCCTTCTCCTCCTGCTTTCAATCTTTCCCAGTATCAGGGTCTTTTCCAATGACTCATTGGAAAACTGAGTAAGTTTCAGTAAATATTAATAGCTGGAGAACTTACCAGACTTCAAAGATAGGTTCTTGCACACTGCACTAGTAGCCGAGGCAATGAGTGCATGTGGGGGTGTCAGGGAATGGACCACCAACGGGGTCCCCATCTTTGCCATGGTGTCATCAGTGGGGGCTAAGGCAGAACGTGCTGGTGGGTCTCACCAGGCAGTTGGAAGCTAAGATCCTGAGGAACGTGGCAAGGCTAGGGTTTCTACCTGGACATTCAGAAGTTGGGAACATGGAGAAAGGTAGATAGTATGATTTCTACATTGAAAGGCAAGAGCGAGTCCAGTGAGATATGTTTTTAAAATTATCTCTGAGCTATTTTTAAAACTGTATCCAAAGCATTTCCCATAAACCTTCCTTTGGAAATAGCCCAGGTTTTCTCAGTGTAAGGAAGGTAGTTTTAGGAAAAGGCAATTTGAAGGAGAGAGCAGTGCAAGAAGAATAGGAAACTTTTGAGATAATGGTGACTTTTAACAGCTTCCTGCCTGCTTACCTGGACACGTGCTCATTTGTTAATTTCAACAGTGGAGAGTGATCATCACGTCACTATGATGGTGCGCCTTTCTCTGGCTCTCTCCTGACCCCATGTCCTCTGTGCGTTACAGGGCTTCCAGAAAGCCCATAGGAACTGACACTTGTCCTGTTCATGATGTCAAAAACTGTCATGGGACTTCCCTGGGGGTCCAGGGCTAAGACTCTGCACTCCCAACACAGGGGGCCTGGGTTTGATCCTTAGTCAGGGAACTGGATCCTACATGCCACAACTAAGGGTTTGCATGCTACAAGTAAAGATTCCACATGCCACAACTAAGGGTTTGCATGCTACAAGTAAAGATTCCTCATGCCCCAACTAAGATCAAAGATCCTGAGTGCCTCAACTAAGACCAGGCGCAGCCAAAGAAATAAATACCTATTAAACAAACAAAAAGTGGTGAATATGTCCGCTGCAGAAGGTGAGGTGAGTATTTGATCATTTCTTTCTTCTTAGGAGTGAAAAGAGATGCCAGTAGTGAGGTGGAGGTGGTAAGGCCATGCTATTATTGTTGAGAGGGGGTTTTTATGAAAGTTGGGTGTTGTATGGCCTCTATTTGCTCACTTGCCCTCGAAGGGAGACCCTAAGTGGTGGCAGGGTGGGTAGACATGCCCATTGGCTGGAAAACTAATAAAGGAGAGTGCAGGAGGGAAACAGAGATCATTGTTTAGCTTGTGTTGAAAATTGACTTTTAACCTGTATGCATTTTGTTGGTGTTCAGTCGCTAAGTCATGTCCAATTCCCTGCAATCCCATGGACTGCAGCATGCCAGGCTTCCCTGTCCTTCACTATCTCCCAGAGCTTGCTCAAACTCATGTCCATTGAGTCGGTGATGCCATCCAACCATCTCATCCTCTATTGCCTCCTTCTCCACCTGCCTGCAATCTTTCCCAGCATCAGAGTCTTTTCTAATGTCAGTTCATTGCATCAGGTGGCCAAAGTATTGGAGTTTCAGCTTCAGTATCAGTCCTTCCAATGAATATTTAGGACTAATTTCCTTTAGGATTGACTGGTTGGATCTCCTTGCAGTTCAAGGCACTCTCAACAGTCTTCTCCAACACCACAGTTCAAAAGCATCATTCTTCAGTGCTTAGCCTTCTTTATGGTCGAACTCTCATATCCATAAACGGCTACTGAAAAAACCATAGCTTTGACTATACGGACTTTTGTCAGCAAAGTGATGTCTCTGCTTTTATTAAAAAGCTCTATTAAATGCTCTATTAAAGCACTGACTCTTTTTCTTCCTTATCTCATTGCTTAGGAAGTGACTTCAGAGCAAATAAGCAAGTGAGAAAAAGGCAAATTAAGTCTGAATATGCATGAAAGTGACATTTCAATGCCAACAACATATTTTGGACACTGACTAGCAGTCAAGGGTAGCAGCCTCTAAAAGTAGAGCTTTATTTCACATTTGACTTTTCCCCACTTGCCTCCAAGATCGTAAAGATATACCTAGCTCCAGGAACTATCCCTTCAGGGACATGGATTTTTGCTTATTTTGGGGGAATCAGAATTTTTAAAAAATATTCATTATCTGATTTATTTGGCTGTGCCTGGTTTTAGTTGCATCATGCAGGATCTTCACTTTTTTTTTTTTCATGCAGGATCTTTAATTGTGGCATGTGAACTCTTAGTTATGGCACATGGGATCTAGTTCCTTGACCAGGGATTGAACCCAGGCCCCCTGGATTGGGAGTGCAGAGTCTGAGCCACTGGGAAGTCCCGGGAATCAGAATTTTTAAGAACAAGATTGGTCTAGCTCATAGTCAGGCCATGTGGTCACTGGCAGCCACAGGCTGACTGCCCCTGGGTTAGCTGTCTTCTGGGAACCCTCAGCTCAGACTGGGAGGGGGTGGGATTCTGTGGTCTAACATACAGCTGCTGGGGTTGCCTCTGCATGGGTGGTGGGGGCAGTGAGCAGTAGTGAAATGTCTAGAACCGAACAGTGGTGCTGCAGGGTCTGTGCTACCTCCCTCACAGGACTATCAAAGCCCAAATCAGTGACACTATCGATTAACACTCTGCTATGTGTAAGGTACTTCATACGTGACTCCAGGTCACAGCATTTTCACAACTTGCTCTCTTTCTCCTCTACATGGTATCTGTGAAACTATTTTGCAACCTGCGAAAGGTTTTACAGATCCAGTTAAGATTTTTATTAAAATGTTATCCCCCTTTTCCCTGCAGACTTATGTTTGGACTGAGTCCACGGACAGATGGTATGTTTCCTGTCTCCAGGATCATTCTGAGGGTTATGTGAGTGTGGGACAGCCAACCGTTTCATATTTGCAGTCTACACTGAAAACTGCCTTGTCAGTAATTTGTCAAGGATAATCAGAAAAACAGAAACTCACGTGTCAGATCTCACAGTGCTTCTGGGGGAAACCGTGACACCCAAGTGTGCTGTTAGGAAAGGGACTGGGTCCTGATAGAGTGTTCCCCTGTCTAGTGCTGGTCAGTCACACAAGGTCATGATCTCTGCCCTGCAGTGTCTGCCTCAACCTCCGTGGCAAAGAGTTGAACCTGTAGCCTCCCACCTTCCACCCACAACCTGTTCCTCTGGATACTCTGCATCCTGGGATGAAGCCTAAAACTTCACGAGCTATTTCCACACACAGACAGTAAACTAGTCTTTGGTCCTCGGTAAACTAGTTTTAACTGAACCAAGTCTCAGCTTTATGTCATTAGGGATAGTCCTGATGACTAACAGGGACAGACCGGTGAGACCATTACCATACTGGCTGGGAGATGCTGTGATCAGGTTACCTGCATCCGTTAATTTCTTAGGAGGAGCTATGGAGAAATTTCTCTCAGGCCTACGTAGCTCTTCTCCTAAGCAACTGATTTGTTTTCAGCTTATGGACACTTTTTTTTTAATTGGAGGGTAATTGCTTTACCATATTGGATTAGTTTACAACCTGGATCAGCTATATGTACACATATATCCCCTCCCTCTGGAGCCTCCCCCATCTCGGCCTGCTAGGTCGTCAGAGAGCACCGAGCTGAGCTCCCTGTGCTACACAGCAGCTTTCCACTGTGAGTTTTCCACATGGTAGTGTGTACATGTCAATGCTCCTCTGTCGGTTCATGCCACCCACTCCTTTCCCCGCAGTGATATGGATCTTCTGAGTAATGATTACTTCCTTTCTGTGTTGGCAAGTAGGAAGATCGGAGGTATTTTACCCCCTTGGCCCTAGTAAAGTCCAGAAGACCTTGGGGCGTGTGTGAGGCTACTGACATCCTTCTGGCTTATTGTTCTCTCCTTCCCCATGATGTCTTCCTTGGGCGTAATATACTGCTTTTAAAGATATGTAAATGGAGTCAGTTTATTGTTTATGGACTGAGGCAGGTGTGGATTCAGAATGCCTCTCTAGAGTAACTGAGACACAGTGGCCCGGTGTTGTGTAGTAAAAGGTCACTATTGGCTGCTGCATTTTGCCCACGGTTAGTGCTCAGTTTTTTCAAATTGAAGGCGAAAATGAAAAACCCTTCCCTCCCCACTGCCTTCTTTTGGCTTAAAATTTTCTTTTGGGTAATTCTGAGGTAGAATTAGCAGCTTTGTTGGATTTATGTTTTCCATTTAGAGAGTGGCTGTGTTTGGTAAATTTTTCTTCCCCTGAGGAGACAGCTGAGTGAGTCTTTGAACATCTACATCTTTCCATTTAAAAAATGGGACCAGGAATAAACCACCTTTCTGTGCAGCAGCAGTCACTTCCTCATCTGGTTTCCAGGGCATGGTTTCTCTAGAGGACCAACTCTAGAAGACCAACCAAAGGTCTTCAAATGACCAAAGGCTTTCTGATGGTGTCTGTATCTACAGGACGGGAAGGTCCCTGAACTGTCTTTGAGAGAGCTTAGCCTGTAAGAGACAAAACTGAAACTCATTTTCTGTGGTCTTTCTCTGACATAACTTTCATGCTGGTAAAAAATCTGTTCCATTGGTAGGAGGTCACATTTCATCCATATAATATATATGTATCAGATTGGAAGAGAGTGTTCTAGCAGTAAGCTGTGAACTTGGGTTAGGCTAAAATTCTGAATACATGGTATGGAAACTTTTCATTACTTCCGTAATTTCTAAAGGTTCATTTAAATGATCAGATCTGACCAAAACATTTAGTGAATAACATAAACATATCTTAGAAAATTTTTTAAAAGTTATACAGGTAACCTTTAAGACTGAAAGGAATACCGTAGTGTAAAACATGAAGAGTCTTGCTACATGGAAAGAAACGTCTACCTTTTTATTTTCTGAAAAAGAATTCATTTAGCTAGTTTCTAATGAATAGCATAAATTCAAAGGTACGTTAATAATGCTGTGTGTACATGTGCATGCTCTGTTGTGTCCGACTCTTTGCGACCCCAAGGACTACGGCCTGCCAGGCTCCTCTGTCCATGGGATTTTCCAGGCAAGAGTACTGGACTGGGCTGCCATTTCCTCCTCCAGGAGATCTTCCTCACCCAGGGATTGAACCCTGCACTGGCATGGGGAGTTCTTACTGCTGCGCCACCTGGCAAGCACACATTCACATGCTATTGCCCTTTAAGGTCAATTTACAGCCTACCTCGATAAAAGTTACAAAATACAAAGAGAAACCTGATTAAGAAATTAAAAATGTGGCAAGCTAGAAAAGGTTCAACATTTTCTGTCGGTGGAAAGAGAGAAAAAGGCATTCAACAAATTGGCCCCAGCTGGGCCTGCCATTTTTGTTCCAATCACAAGTCCAACACAGGAGACAAGGCCTTAGCAAAAGCACCTTCCGTGTGAACTCCACTGATCACTGTGGGGTCCAAGTCACAGCTTGGGGGAGGGGTCTGCCTTTGAGCAGTCTCATGACCAGAAGCCTTGGCGCCATCTGAGGGTTCCCAGGGGTTCAGTGGACTTTACACTTTGCCATGTTAGGCAGTGAAGCCAGAGCTCTTCCAATGAATGGAGAATAGGCTCTTATGAGTTCCTAGTTTAGCCAGACAATAGCTGTTAGACATCCAGGGAGAAGGTGTTCTTACACTTGGTACCATTTGGTGACACTGTCAGTGCTGAGAAGTTGGGTCAGTGAATATTTCTTTGTAATAGCAGCCTCAGCAGTCATGGTGGCTCTGTTCTAGCCATTCAGAGGAAGAACGAGAAAGGCCAGACGTGAAGGTGTGTTTAATTTTAGAGAACCACATCTTGTAACTCGAACTTCGTGGAGTGCATTAACTCTTTTCCCTTCCCTCTGGACTCACCAGCTTACCCATCATACCAAGTAGGAACACCTCAAATTTTTATCTATGATCTCAGATTTAATAAAATGGAGCAAATATGTTATCTCACCACTTTTGAACTGTTTAGGGACTTCCCTGGTGGCTCAGCTGGTGAAGAATCCTGCCTGCAATGAGAGAGACCTGGGTTTGATCGCTGGGTTGGGAAGATCCCCTGGAGAAGGGAAAGGCTACCCACTCCAGTATCCTGGCCTGGAGAATTCCATGGACTGTATAGTCCATGAGGTCGCAGAGCTGGACACAACTGAGCGACTTTCACTTTCACTTTTCACATGTGCTCTAAATGTGCTTGACTCTGTGGGTAAAGAAGCCGCCTGCAAGGCAGGAGACACAGGTTCAATTCCTGGGGGTCTGGAAGATCCCTTGGAGGAGGAAATGGCAACCCACTCCAGTATTCTTGCCTGGAGAATCCCATGGACAGAGGAGCCTGGCAGGTTACTTGTCCACAGTATTAGACACAACTGAGTGACTGAACACAGACAAAAATACCCATTTCCCAGCCCAGGTGACTATGGCTCAGACTCCATCACGGAAGTACCCTGTGGAGTGATGTATGAGTGGAGAGCAGTGGTGAGGGCTCTGTGATTTTCCTGCTTCAAGGACCTAAAGGCAAATGAATGGGAAAGAGTTGCCAAGGGCAGTACAGACACAAAACTGGCCTCTAGGTGGTGCTTGAAAGCAGGTTCCGAAAGGCTGGCATCCTTTGGGATGAACTCCAGTAATCTGCAGGCTCCTGGGCAAAGTCTTCTACAGTCAGCTGTTCTACAGGATGTCCAAGGGGCACCAGGCCAGTTTGAATACATTTCTTCAGTTATTCCTGCAAGGTATGTATTCCATTTATGTCTGTCAATTATCACTGTTAAAGTCAGCAAACTGGAGGAAATACTCTTAATCAAATAGCTTTTGCCAACTGCAGGTTATTTTACACAAAGCTTTACTTCAAAACATCTACCTGCTTTTGCCCAGCCCCTTAAGACTCTTGAGAGTCCCTTGGACTGCAAGGAGATCCAACTAGTCCATTCTGAAGGAGATCAGTCCTGGGTGTTCTTTGGAAGGAATGATGCTAAAGCTGAAACTCCAGTACTTTGGCCACCTCATGCAAAGAGTTGACTCATTGGAAAAGACTCTGATGTTGGGAGGGATTGGGGGCAAGAGGAGAAGGGGATGACAGAGGATGAGATGGCTAACGGCATCACTAACTCGATGGACGTGAGTCTGAGTGAACTCCGGGAGTTGGTGATGGACAGGGAGGCCTGGTGTGCTGCGATTCATGGGGTTGCAAAGAGTCGGACACGACTGAGCAACTGAACTGAACTGAACTGTGTTGTCCAGATGGGAGCGAAGATTTCGTTGGCTTGCAAGTGGGATGTTTCCTAAAGGGGGATACTTAGTGAAAGTCGCTCAGTCGTGTCCGACTCTTTGCGACCCCGTGGATTGTAGCCTGCCAGGCTCCTCTGTCCATGGGGATTCTCCAGGCAAGCAAACTGGAGTGGGTTGCCATGCTATCCTCCAGGGGATCTTCCCAACCCAGGGATTGAACCCAGGTCTCTCACATTGCAGCAGATTCTTTACCATCTGAGCCACCAGAAAAGCCTGTTTTGTTTTTTTTTTTAATTGTAGAATTTTAAAACGGTGGTATAGCCACTACATTTGATTTAAATATTAACCTGTAATTCCTGCTAAAACATTTGCCATCAATAAAAACAAGCCACCCCCTCCCCATGTAAACCATGTGAACTTTGTGTGAAATTTACATAAGGAACCTATTAGTATAAACATGCTCACTCAAAAGGAAACCTGTAGCATAAAAATTTAAGACTCTATGGAGCCAGGCTGATTTTAACATATACTTTTTTTTATTAAATATGTAAAAAGATAAACGCAAGTCAAGTTATTCACATATTCAGAGACAAAAAACTATTCTACCATGCGACAATAGGTGGGTAATTAAAATGAATGTGATACATCTGAATAAGACCTTTTCATCTATTATGTCATTACTTATCTATATTTATAATTAACAATACATTTGTTTACATTCCTTTCAGTTTACATTTAATATATAACAAAAGCTTTATGGTGTACTATTTAGTAAAAGTAATCTGAATGCATATTAAACCTTAACGGAATAATGGAAATACTCACCAGGGAAGGGAGGAGTTCCTGGTTCCCTTCTGGAGTTACTTCTCTCGGGGTGTGTCTTTTATCTTTTTTCTGCTTTTCTGCTGTTTTCTCTTTACCCCCTGCTTCAATCACTTCCTACCTGCTATGAGCAGTGGACATACTATAATCAGCTGTGGCAGGTGTGAAGGGGACACTAAGACCCATGTCCAGTGACGCTTCTCAGCCCAGCAGGAGGATATGCTGCGAGGGCGGGGCACATGGAGGAAAGCCCACGCTGGCTGCTGAGATGAATGATGGGCTACAGTCATCAGGGAGAAAGGAGCAGTCCTGGGAAATGAGAGGTGAGCTGCACTAGAGGCTGGGTGCAGGCAAAGAGGACTGAGAAACTTAGCTGTCAAAGATTCCCCGAGGCACCAGTTATGTCCCGTGCGGTGGAAGACGCCCCAGATGGAGACAGACAGGACATACAGCTCCTCTCTAAATAAACCAAGAGTCTGCCCCAAGACACCAGGAAGGAAGCGGGAATAGGATGACTGGCAAAAGTTATCTTTGCCAGGTATCTGGCCAGTAGGTTAATAGCCAAGAAAGTCGGGGGTCTAGGGAGGAACAGAGTGGCTGAGGGCCACTGGTGAGGCTTAAGCACACTACCCAGTAATCACACCCTCATGATGGGAGCGTGGGTCCTGCCCTGCCTGGCACTGGGTGTTACCGACGTGTCCAGGGCAAGCAAAGAACTGCCTGGGAACCACTGAAGTGTCACCTGCACGGAACTACTTATTGTGCCTCTTCACCAGAGCTGTTTAAAAAGAAGGAAACTAAGTGAGTGCGACAGGCTTGGGAGGGGACCGCCGTGAAGCACGATGCTGCGTATAGCGCGACCACGCCCTGCGACCAGGTGTGGGAGGACGTCACCGCAGAGAGCCAGGCCGGATTCCAGCCTGGGAGAAACGAGCTGTTGCCGAGGTGCAGAGCAAGCAGGAGAGAGAAGAAAGGGAAACCAAGCCCCACGGAACAGCTGTCCACTTCTGCAGTGTCCTGTAACAACCTCAAAAATACAAGCAATCCTTTTCACGTGTCACTTGATAAATACCACTCTGCCACCAAAGATCTGAGAAGGCTCCTTTTGGTGGAAAGCTTCAAGGCTAGAATTTAGAATTTATATTTCATCAGTTAATAAAGAAATGTCAAAGCTTTATGAGACATAATTCAGAAATTTATTTGAAGCTTTTTCAGTTAAGAGGAAAGTGGGGGGGCACACTTGTTTGTTTTTTGTTGCACCTGCTAAGTCAAATAACAAGTGAAAGAAAATCTAAAGTTAGAAACCAAGTGAAATGAATGATCCAGGGAGGGAAACCATCTTTCAAAGGGGTGGCTGGGAGGGTGGGGGGAGGCAAAGATTTGGAAAGATACTAAGAAAATGTGCAAATATTAGTTTAAAAAAAATAAGGAATGCTTTTAATTCATGTTTCCTCTATGAATTGCCACGATTTAGCAAAGGTCAATGACAAGGAGAGCCATCGTAATGAAGAGGGGGAATTCCTTATTCTAGAAGGCATTGGAAGTCAGATTTTTCTGTGCTGTCTTTCCAGTGTCAACACCAGACTTCAGAAGCAGGGTTCTCCCTTGGGCTTACACTCCTTTCATAAGGTCATCACTCCAGGCCTTCCAGCAAGTGTGTGGCACGCCCAGGGCTGCACACCCTGAAGTCATTCTTTAGGAGGAACCCCCTAGCGTGGATGACAGGGTTGGGGCTAAATCCCACACGAAGAGGCAGGAAGGACCTGTGCCTGTGCAGACCCCCTCTGACTGCAGACACCCGATGACAGCTTTTGGGGAGAGTGGCTGCCCACCAAAGAGGACCCTGAGAAGAAAACAGCATGAGAACCTGGGTGGGGGCAGTGGGGAGGGGCAAGCGGTCGGAGGGCCAAGTCGAGATGGTGTTTCTCCTTGAGTGAATGTCTTTCAAAACTAACATACTGTGTGGTTGTCTAACATGCTGATGGATGAACACTGCTAGGCCCTGAAGTCCTAGTTTTTATTCCTTTTTTTCTTCCCTTTCGTTTGTGAGTGGAGGGAGAAACTGACTGTTTTTCCCCATGAAAGAAGTCACTGTCATATGGCTTTCATATCAAGTTATCTCTTTCCCTTTGTTCCAATTTATTATTTGACCAAATTTATGTTCACAGAGGTTAGACTTGCAAACATCAAAGCACCACAAATGTGTGTGACATCTAGTGACATTGGGTTGAGAAATGCCAATATAAATACATCAAATTACCATTGTTTCACACCAGGATAAAAAGGGAACGGTGGTGGTGGTGGTGGTAGGGTTGGGGAGAAGTTGTTCTGGAAAGAAATGCAAAGAGCAGAACCAATCTCAAGCAGCCAAGTGGGGAAGTTGAAGGTGTGTGGCCCCCGGGATGTCTTGGGGAGGCCGCCCGTGGCCGCTGCTAGTGTGTCTTGGCAAAGGAAATGGGAACCGAGGGCGGTGCTGGCGTGGGCGCTGGCGCGATGATGTAACAGCAGACTGGGAACAACTGGTTTCTGATGAGCTTGAGGCCACACGTGTTCCAATTCTCTGGAAGAGAAGTTCCCACCAAAACAGAAGTGTGGAGAGCTGCCGGGACGGTTCAGTACTCTTCCTGCTGCTGGGGCTGCTGCTCGTGGACTTGCTCCTCTGCTTCCGGCTCCTCCGGGTGGCCCTCCTGTGGGGGAGGGGGCGGGAGAGGGGCCAGGGATGGGTTTCAACTGATGGAGCTCACAGCCTGCGGCCTCGCTGCGTCCCTGGCCCCGCTGTGCGCAGCACGGCGTCCCCATGGTGCGAGCCACGCGGAGCCTCCCTGCTCCCAGGAGCCGAGGCACACAGAGGGACGCCTTCCCGTCCCCCGCCCTTCAAAGATCGGCTCCTTCTAGAACACAGCCAGCAGGCTTTGTGCACCGCATTTTCCTTCTATCCACTCTGGAAGCACAGCCTCACAGAATGTATGACATACTTTCCCATCCTCTGTAAGACAACAAACCAAAGGACCCAGGAGTGTTATGATAACTAGGGGTGAGCCTCCTGTGTCAGCGCACTGAGCCCCAGGACCCCGAGGGTGACCGAGGGCTTCCTGTCTTCTCCTCACCTGGTGGCGTGTCTGCTTGAAGCAGACCCTTTGTCATAACCTGTTACTCCTCTGATGTGGAGAAGCAGCTTGTCAAGAGTGGTTAGGTAAAGAAAAAGGTGACAGGCACAGTTCCAGGCTGCCCCCAGCCAGGCGGTTTCTCCATCACGGGAGCAGGAGTTGAGCTCCTTCCGGCCATCTATTTTGGGTGTGGGAGGCGTTTTTTGCTTGCTTTTGATGGTTGAAGTGTTCCTCCACTTGGTTCCAAAGCACCTATTTACTACTTGCCTTTAACCCAAGGAAATAGATTGTGAACACCAACTTGGGGGAATACCAACCTTGGTCAATCGTACCTGTAAATCTTTTAATTTTTTTGACCTCTCAAATAATAATCAGCTCTTTGTTATGGATCAACAGGGCCAACTGCTGCCTCCAGAATGCACAATGCCTTGCAATGGAGTCAGGAGCACCCACTGGGACACATAGACACACTCGTGTTCTCACACTTCGCACACTTCTTTCCTGTCTAGCCCTATTCCCTTTAGCCCAGGACGTCTCTCTCAAGATCCAACTCAGATACAGCAGGGTCATGTCCCCAGACTCCAGAGCCAGGATTCTCTTTCCTTCTTCCTGCAACATTTCGCTTCTGCCTTGGCTGTAAAACTTTGATTTGTAATCTTGCTTGAGCCTTGTGGATCCTGAGGCTCCAGAAGTTGGGACAGGGCCTCATCCATCTGTGTCAGACCGCACATGTGTGTACAACTCTTGTGCACATGTGTCAGGAGGAGGACATCAGACAGGGTGCCACACGGATGACCCAGACTATCAGCCAAGGTCACGTGCCACTTATATTCTGAGAGGCAGCATAAACGTCAAGGTTATAAGCGTGAACCTGGAGTTCATATCCCAGATCCATTATTTACAAGCTGCGTGACTTCAGGTGACTTAACTGTTGGGTGCCTTGGTTTTCTCCTCTGTAAAATGGGCAACAGACCAAAAGTGGCCATTTAACAGAGTTTTCAACGGGTGTCATTGATCATTGAATCAATGGAGTCACTGAATTCGACAGAGGGCTCTGAGTTAACATAGGTAAAGTGCCTAGAACAGTGTTTGGCACAGAAGTGTGAGCTGTGATTGTTTTTTTCTTGGAAGGAGAAAACTCATTGGAATATATTTTAGAAGTAAAAAAGATGTTTAAAAAAGTAATCTTTTCTACAACAGGAGGAGAAAATGACGCCATACTGAAGACTTAGGTTCAAATCTAGCACCATCCCTGGCTGGACTGGGATCGGTCTCCCTACAACCACACCTATCATCACACCCAATATGGCTCCACCTCTGAAGCGTGAAGACCCCAATCCTCCTCTCTGCCCACATCTGCTGTCCTTCGGGACCTCTCGCTTCTTAATCCCTTAACTGCCGTGTCCTTTGACCTCAGAGCCCCGAGCCCTCCTTTACTCCAGGCTCTGCCAGTTCCTCCCCAGGCTGCCCTGAAGCATCCTCCTTATGCCTCTGTCCTCCCCTGCTCTGCACAGAGTTAGGGCCTCACAGATAGAGGCGCCCTCCCACCCTCTCGGGAGCAGAAGATCACCCCTGCTGGGATCAGACAGGGAGGAGGAGCTACTGGCTGCCTCCAGTCCGGGAGCAAAGGGAAGTCTTGCTCCCGGGAGCTGACGGGGGTGGTGGACCAGGGACCCCCGTGTCTGCTCTGCCTCACACTCCTCCCCATGCCGCCCTTCCTGCCTTCACCGCAGAACGAGTCACTCCTCTGAGCTTTACATCCATGACTCATGCTTCCATCAGGGTGCACACTGGAGCTCTCTGGGTGTCCTGTGTGTGTGTATCTCTGTGTGTCTGTGTGTTTGCCTCCACTGTCTGGCTACAAGGCTGACTTGCAGACTCAAGCTGACTCTACTCGACATCTCCAGCTGGACTCTGAGCCTCTGAGTCCCCCAGGGGTTAGAGATCTTGTTTGATTCATCACCCTAACTTTAAAGAGTTAGCTGCTTCCATATCACATCACCTGGACTTCAGTTAGTTTCAAGTGTGCTTTTCTTACACAACTGTTTTTGTGAGTGTTAGGCAGTTGGTGGGAAGATTGCAGAAATGAGGCTATATTTGACAATTTACAGAAAATCCTGTCTGCTCACCCAGGACTGGGAGTCAACTGTGGGATGACGGATTTAATCCTGGACTGGAAGTCAGAAGAGGTGGATTCAAGGAACTGTGGGCCTGTCACACCAGTGGCGGGCCCAGAAACCCACTCACTGGGTTAGGCCCCTCCCCAGGCCTGCTTTCCACACTTGCTGAGCAAGGGGGTAGGTGCGGTGTCCCGGCCTAGGCCTCGGGTCTCCAGCTGGCCGAGGGCAGACCCTCACTCATGGGGCGCCCCTGTGAGGTCACACATCTCATTGGCAGGAGCCTTGGACCCCAGAGCACTCTTCTTACTGGGTAACGCAGGTGTAAAGAGCAAACGTCCTGCACTACCAACGGATTGCTAACGCCTGGGGTGCAAACGAAGGTGCCCTGAAGGCCTGGCAGGACACACCTGTCACACATAACCATGAGGAGCTCCCAGCCTGCTGTGCCAAGGAGGCACTCATGCTCAAAGATGATCTTTCTCTTCTGGCCCACGCAAGAGGGAGGAACTCAAACGCACAGGCGAGGAGGCGGCCAGGCAAAACCAAGGTTAAATACGTGACTCAAGCAGTGGGGCGCCACCTGCTTAATTAAGCCTAATATTTGCATGTCAGTCCATCACCGCTTCCTAAAAGATTAGCTGTCAGCGGCTGCTTTGGAGTTCCTCATTCTTTCAATGATCAACAGAAGGAGAAGCAAACCACAAGTCAGCCTGGAGGGGGCTCCGGGCTACTACGGGTGGGAGAGCGGGGGCGCCTCCCACCTTCCTAGATAGAGGCTCATCCGCCACTGCTACACCAGCATATCCGGCTGTTCTTTCCTCCGCTTTGTTCCTGCAGTTTCCTCTGCAGAAAAAACACTCCCCCGTCCTGAGCTCTGCAACTGGTCACATTCCTTGTCATCATTCAACATCCAACACAAATGTCATCTTCTCTGTGAAGTCCCGGCCTGTCCCTCCAGGCTGTCTTCATGTGCGCCCCACACAAGTTTATTTATGCCTCCATTATCGCATTTATCACAGCCTGACATATTCCAGTCGGTGGTGTCCGTGTTCTCTCGCTCTCGCCAGGGCGGCAAGCTCTGCGAAGGCAAGGGTGGTATCTGCCTATATACCCAATGCTGTGTCCAGTGACAGAAATGCAGGCTGAATCCAAAAGACGTGGGTGGAACTGGGGAGGTAGCTTAAGCCATTCCACCCAAAGTGGCTTCCGGGACAGGACCGCAGGAAACACGCGCCTCTGAGCAGGTGACCCTCTGCTGACAGAAGTGCAGGGCAGCAGCTACCCAAGGACTAAGCCCAGACACCTGTGGCCCCAAGCCAAGTATTAAAGATGATGAGAATCATCAAGACAGGAACTGGACAGCGAGCTGGCCATCTGCTCTGGAAACTTCCCTGAGGTTTCTATGACTGCAAAGTGAACTGCCTCTGTTTACTTCTACACTCCAAACTCATCTGCATGTCTACATCTTCCAAACATGCTATTCTAGGATCGCTGACTATAAGAGTCAGAGACCAGCCAAGGTGAAATAAAGACTGAGGGAGGAGACCTCTCCACCTGCAGTGCCGACGCAGGGTCCGTCTGTGGTTAACTGCCAAGCAGACCCTCGGTGCGGATTTGGATTCCTCAGCACCTCTCCCACTTCCAGGAGGAAGGCAACCAGAAATCTCCGCCTCTCGGAGGTGCACAGGAGTCAGGCCAGTGGCAACAGGAATAAAGTGCTGGCCTTTTTTCCCGACACCATATGCATCATGGCTGCATGTCCAGCCAGGACTGAAGTGTGCGAATGGCCTGAAAACAGGACTCACTGTCAGGGTGAAGCACAGTGGGGGAAAAGGAGGCTTCTGGAGCTTTCGGGGCGGGTGCAGTATACTGTCACATTCTAAGGACACCTGGCATATTCCAGCGGATCCTCTATAGAACACTCAGCATAGCCTGAAATGTTTCTTTTGGAGCTGTCCAGACCCAGAGTTGCAGGAGAATTTATCCTGGAATGAGAAAAATTAAGGCAGCAACTGCGTTTGAAGTTGCTGAGCACATTGTTCCCCAACTGACACCTTTCCTGGGCAAGGGTGGAAGCTTTTTTTTTTTAATTTTGTTTCTGGCTGCCCTGGGACTTGGCTGCTATGCGCAGGCTCCCTAGGTGAGGTGTACCGGCTGCTGGTAGCGGCTACTTCTCTCGCTGTGGAGCAGAGGCTCTAGAGCACAGGCTCAATAGTTGTGACGCACGGGCTTAGTTGCTCTGAGACATGTGGGGTCTTCCCAGATCAGGGATCAAACCCACATCTCCTGCATTGACAGGTGGATTTCTTTACCACTGAGCCACCAGGGAAGCCCAAGTGGACGCTTCTTAAAGGCTCACTCCCTTAATGGTAGAACCTGGATAAGCTGGAAGGCGGCCACAGAAAAAGAATTCGTTATGCTCAGGGAGGGAGGCAAACCTGGGTGGGTCTCGGGTGTCTAGGATGGTTCTGTGAACCTCTAGGAAGACAAGCAGGGAGCAGGGCAGGATGACCACTCCTGAGCCCCTCACCGTCCACTGCTAGGAAGTGCCACGTGTACACGTGTGTGCAGTAAGGAAAATACCCTGCAGGGTCCAGGCACAAAGCAGTCACCCCCGTATTTCTATATAGAAACCAAAGTTTTTTAAAAAATGGATCCTGTCACATTTTAAACAAGGACACCTGGCATATTGCGGCTGATCCTCTATGGAAAACTCAGCATAGCCTGAAGTGTTTCTTTTGGAGCTGTCCAGACCAGAGTTGCATGAGAAGTTATCCTGGAATGAGAAAAATGAAGGCAGCAACTGGGTTTGAAGGTTGTGCTCTGGTCACCCACACACGTAGTTTGTGTTGTCTGTCTTCTAGATTCCAGAGGCCTGGTTACTGCCTCTAAATCTCTTCCTGGATTTCAGATGCTCCCCAGCACACACCCGGCAGCAAGGCCACCGTGTCTCTCTCCTCTCGACCACGTTTCTCCCTCTCTGACAACATCAGCATCGTCTCAGCCAGAACAACAAAGGTGGGTCTGGTGATGCTGCCAGCCAGAAGAAAATGGATGTTCTCGATGGATGCTGAATTAACAGGAAGCCTAGTGGTACAGTGGCCACAATGGTACTTTTGAAGGTGCCAAACAACAAAACGAGATGATGGGAGTTGTCTGAGAAAACCCAGGGAGGACTTTGACTAATTCCTGCTTCACATACAGAACACGGGCAACTCAATTCTGTCAATTAGACAAAGTCTATCCTGTAGTTCCCCTATGTGGTGCTGCCTTTACTTTTGCCCTTGCCCACGGCACCCAATATACTGAGAAGTGGGAACACAATCCTTAAGATTTGAGGGCTTTGAGTTAGAGAAACCCGGGTAGTGATGGAGCGTATTAAGGGTGGATCACTGGACAAGCAATTTTATATCTGTGATGCAGAGGTAAGTAGTAGTACTCACACGACGAAAAAGGATGTGGTGAGAAATGTATTTAGAACACGAATGTAGTATCTAGCATGTGCTAAATGTGCAATGTCAGCTATCACAACTGTTCCTATTTAAAAGGTGTTCCTATTTAAAATATTCCCTGTTTAAAAGGTGGCTCAGGCTTGCAGAAGGGAGGGCATGAACTCAGCGCTCGAGTTCAAAAGCAAATTATTTGCTTGGGAATGTTCTGTAATCTCTCTGCCGCCTTAGTTTCTCTCATCTGTAAAATGGGATAACACCCGTATCTACTTAATTCTCTGGAGAATTAAAGGAGCTGACACATGTAAAGCCCTTGGCTCCTCCCCCTATATCCCATCCCAAGAGTCTGTGGAAAGGCCCTGCTAATAAACCCATTAGTCCCAATGACTGATGATGTGTTGAAATATTATTTCTTTGCGGGGAGGCAGGGTGTGTGTTCATTGCCTATACTCTGTAGAATGGCTCACTGAAGCCAGACCTCAGCAAGCTGGTGCTGGTGTGTATGCTGGGCGGGGTGGTGGTGGTAGAAACGGTCAAACAGAAGCTGAGTGTGTAGTCATGGAGGAAGACACCTCTGAACTCTCTCCCCTGAGCCAAGAGCTCTTGCCCACGGCCAGCCCTCATATCATTAGCCAGGAAGTTGGAGGCCCTGCCAACCCTTCATTTGGAGTTTGCTTGTTGGTGCTCTTACGCAAGGACTCCTTCCCGGGACAAGATCTGGCTGGAGGTCAGGAGCAGAAGGCTTCTCCTCCTGCTGCCTCCCGTAAGCAGGCACCACGGTTCACTCTGGCTCACGGAACCACACAGACCTCATCAGGTTCTGCCTCAAATAAGCTTGGGAAGACAACAACCGCAATTCATCTAGTGCCTGACAGATGACAAAGCAGTCTGTACATACAGAACGTCATGAAAACGCCGCTCTGGGTGGTGCAGAGACACTGGCAGAAGGACCCCTATCACCTGCCTGGCTCCCCTGCCGTCCACCACACTCAGGGGCCCCGGCTCACGTATGGTCCACGGCACACGGCGGGCCCCGCTCCCGGCCGTCCACACTGCCCAGGGCCCCGGCTCCCCTGCCGTCCACACTGCCCGCGGGCCCGGCTTCCCAGCCCTGCACAGCGCCCCCGGGGGGCCTGGCTCCCCTGCCGTCCACACTGCCCCGGGGGGCCTGGCTCCCCTCCCGTCCATGCCACCACCCTCCAGAAGGCGAAGCCCCACTGGGCCCCCAGTCCCGCTGCCGGGGGCTTCTCCCGCCCTGTGGAGGCGGGCGTGGGGTGACCCGCCCTGGGCTCTGCCATTCATCCTGCCCCTTCCCTCGCCTTGTTCCCGAGACTCCCGCTCCTCCGCTGC
>SJXQ01007815.1:549869-631735 GCA_006408695.1 Aepyceros melampus
TGATTGCAGCCATGAAATTAAAAGACGCTTACTCCTTGGAAGGAAAGTTATGACCAACCTAGATAGCATATTCAAAAGCAGAGACATTACTTTGCCAACAAAGGTCCGTCTAGTCAAGGCTATGGTTTTTCCAGTGGTCATGTATGGATGTGAGAGTTGGACTGTGAAGAAAGCTGAGCAGTGAAGAATTGATGTCTTTGAATTGTGGTGTTGGAGAAGGCTCTTGAGAGTCCCTTGGACTGCAAGGAGATCCAACCAGTCCATTCTAAAGGAGATCAGTCCTGGGTGTTCTTTGGAAGGACTGATGCTAAAGCTGAAACTCCAATACTTTGCCTACCTCATGGGAAGAGTTGACTCATTGGGAAAGACTCTGATGCTGGGAGAGACTGGGGGCAGGAGGAGAAGGGGACGACAGAGGATGAGATGGCTGGATGGCATCACCAACTCGATGGACATGAGTTTGACTGAACTCCAGGAGTTGGTGATGGACAGGGAGGCCTGGTGTGCTGTGATTCATGGGGTCCCAAAGAGTCAGACACGACTGAGCGACTGAACTCAAGGAGAAAGCAATATAAATCTAAGGTATTACAGACCCATGCCTGACCCTCTTCGGTAGAGCCTCAGGCACGTGGCCCCAGGCTAATTAGCACCAGCCTAACCACCTCCTATCCTGGAAGAACTCATTAGGGACATGGCATAAGGGCTCAAACTGAGAATCAGCAGGTAATTAGAACTTTCCACAGTTTCGAAACCAAAGTCCTACCCACCGGATGACTTAAGGTTCTACCTTTTTCATTAAAGTGTTCAGAATTGTAAAGAAACACCCTCGTTAGGCAACTGCTGGCTGTTTAACCAGATCCTTGTTTGCAAATATACAATTATCTCAAAAACTGTTTCCAGACTCTTGCTGGCTCATCAAGAATCAGATTAATCACCGGGATTGGCCCAGTGAGTGGCTGGGAACAGCCTGAGGACCTGGAATAAAGGTTCCAGTCTCAGCGGTGGGGGTGTGCTTGTATGCTTAGTTGCTCTATCGTGTCTAACTCTTTGTGACCCCATGAACTGTAGCCCACCAGGCTTCTCTGTCCATGGGGATTCTCCAGGCTAGAATACTGGAGTGGGTAGCCTATCCCTTCTCCAGGGGCTCTTCCTAACCCAGGAATCAAACCAGGGTCTCCAGCATTGCAGGCAGCTTCTTTACTAGCTGAGCGACCAGGGAAGTCCAGGGGACGGGGTAGCTGGGATAAAAGACTCTCCTCCCAACTCAGGGCGAGGGTGGGTGTTTTCTATACTGGGTCCTGAGCTCCCAGTTGTCATCTTACTTTTTTGTTTTGAAGTTTGCAATTAGAGTAAGCTATTTTTTTTTGTTGTTGTTGTTCTTTCTTTAAATTGGAGGATACACTTTACAGACTGTGATGATTTTTGTCCTACAGCAACATAAATCGGCCACAGGCATACATGTGTCCCCACCCTCCCCTGACCACTTCCCTCCCAACTCCACATCTCCAGACTATTAGAGAGCACTGGCTTTGGGTGCCCTCAGGGAGACTTTGATGTACGTCATAACTTTTAAACTATGAATGCTGTGCTGTGCTAAGTTGCTTCAGTCATGTCCAACTATTTGCGACCACTCAGCAGTGGCCACAGGACTGGAAAAGGTCAGTTTTCATTCCAATCCCAAAGAAAGGCAATGCCAAAGAATGCTCAAACTACTGCACAACTGTACTCATCTCACATGCTAGCAAAGTAATGCTCAAAATTCTGCAAGCCAGGCTTCAGTCCATGGAGATTGTCCAGGCAAGAATACTGGAGTGGGTTGCCATGCCCTCCTCCAGGGGATCCTCCTAACCAAGGGATTGAACTAGTGTCTCTCCTGCATTGGCAGGCAGGTTCTTTACCACTAGCGCCATCTGGAAAGCCCCTTAAGCTATGTATACACTTAGGCAAAGTTAGCTATTGTTGGTTAGGAAGCATAGTAAGCTTCCATCTGAATATTTCAAAGAGCAGAGAGAGATAACTGCAATGCCAGGGATATTAGATAAAAAAGAAAAGCCTAATTCACTGTGGCCTTTCTGATCCCACCACTCCTGGGTTCAGTGCTCCCGTGTACTTTCACTCTTGTGGGAAGGGCTTGCTGTTTGGCTTTTGCTGGTGCAGCAGCTGGTGGGGTCTGTCTGTCTGTCTGTAGGTTCAGCGAGGGAAGGGAAGTTCTCTGCCTTGCTGCCACTATACGATCAGCGTCAAATACAGTGTCTGTCACATCCAACAGGCTTAACCAACAGTTGCTGAAAGAGAGGAGGAAGGAAGGGAGACTAACCCCTGATGCCTGTAACACAATCTAGACTGGTTCAAAGTGGCCGTGGTCTAGCCTGGAGCTCCTAACAGCATTGAGGTGTGTGTTTGTGGGGTGCGGATGAGGGGGTGGTTAGCCGCCCGCTTACATTTACCCGAGGCAGCCTCATCTGTCCTCCTGTGTCAATGTATTTTTGTTGTTGGTAGTCGCTCAGTTGTGTCTGATTCTGCGACCCTATAGACTGTAGCCTGCCAGGTTCCTCTGTCCATTGGAATGCCTGAGCAAGAATACTGGAGGGCGTTGCCATTTCCTTCTCCACGGAATCTTCCCGACCTAAGGATTGAATCCACATCCCCTGCTTGGCAGGTGGATTCTTTACCACTGAGCCACCTGGGAAGCCGTTCTCTCAAGAGGCAGCTGTGAGATTGGTGACTTAACATCTTTTATTGACAATGGGCCACTGATTTTATCCGCCCCACTAGTTTCTTTCATTCTGACTTGACAGAAGCCACTGGTTCCCTTCCCTCCCCTATCCCGGCCCAGAGGGGTCTGCTCATCTCGCCCTCACACCCGTCACTGCTGCCACAGACTGGGTAGGGGATGCTGAGTTACCTGTTCATTAAGCTGTATGACCTGCGTTTCTAAGTCTTTATCAGATTTGGATGCTGAGCCACTGGACGAAGCCCTTTTGGCTGATGAGGGACGAGAAGGTGTGGATCCTGGTTTAGACGCTGGACTCGATTTAGCCGCACCTGAAAGTAACCAGAATAAATTACGAGCACTGGCAACATGAGAAATGCTTTTTTGGTTGACAGCAAAACTATGATAACAAAAGGAACTTCCTAAAACATGTAAGAGGTAACTGCCAGCTACCCTTTCCCAGCACTGTGTGTGGAGTTAGTTGCACTGGTCGTGTCTGACTCTGTGCGACCCCATGGATGGTAGCCCCCCAGGCTCCTCTGTCCATGGGATTTTCCAGGCAAGAATACTGTAGTGGGTTGCCACTTCCTTCTCCAGGAGATCTTCCCGACCCAGGGATCGAACCCTTGACTCTTACATCTTCTGCATTGTCAGGTGGGTTCTTTACCACTCGTACCACCTGGAAAATCCCTCCCAGCACAGAAGTAGCACAAACACACTTAGGAAGAGTGCACGTGATAAATGAGAGCAACATAACCCTTCTGAGTAGTTTTTCTGTCAAGTGACATGAGATTAATGCAGTTGTCCTTTCTCCCTCCAGAGAGATGAGGCTAGCAGACACAAAGGGATTTTAACTTGTTTCTTTTTTTTTTTTTTTAAGAAGGAAAGGTTCCCTGATAAGCTCCAAGCATCATCATAATTGAATCTCTAATACCGATCTTATAACAAAGTAATACTTTAGGAGAAATATTGATGCAAATGTCTATTTTTTCCTCTTTTAATGTATACCCTAGTTTCAGCCATTAAAAGACTCTAGCAGTCATGACATCTCTGTAGCAATGGGCACTCCTGGTGCCCAAGTCCTGGCTTCTAAATGTTATTCTGCAATTAAAGGGCTTCTTGAGATACGGCTGACTCTAGGGGTGGGCCTGGAACATCTAATGTCAAAGAGCAAGGATGTGCTCAAGAATTAAGGTCAAGGAGACAGGGGTCAGACTGAAGGGGATTCCCAACTAGCCACACTTGGACCATTTTGCAAACCAAAAAGAATAATGGTTGTAACTGTATTACAATGCACTGAATAAACAAAAATCTAGTCCACAATGAGGGGAGTAGAGAGGAAGGATCTAAAGATCTTTACAGAACACTGAAAGCTAGGAAATTGCTAAAGAAATGCTATAGAAAAAAAATCACCGTTTTGCAGTACACTTAACTGATCCAGGGAAGTTTCATCAACTGACTCTAAGACATTGAGAGGTTTTTGGAGAAGCAGACAGCAACACATGTCAAGTCATTACCCTGTAAGCTGCTTATAACAGGAGAAAGATATGCCTTTACAACAGGGAAACCTGGGGATTAAGACAGTAACCAAGTTATTCAGCAGCACCACTAATCATTACAGAAACTGGCAAAACTAAAAGACCACAGATGTGTGGCAAGACCTCATCTACCTGAAGCCCAGCTTAAACAGGCTCTCCCTGTCTAGAACTCGACAGACATAGAAAAGGGCTTCTGCAGCCAAAACAAGGCACCAGGTGTAAGCATGAAGTTTACACACTTTAGAAATTCAGAGCCACTGCTGAGGTCCAGCCACGCCCTCTTCCTCTGAACAGTTCAGTCTGGTGCAGGTGCTCCCACTGGCCCCATTCTCCACCGCAGTCCCCCCATCCCATGGCTCTTGGGGGGCAAGAACTCATCACTCTCTGCTCTGTAAGCTCTGTGCTTAGCACAATACTTGGCAGAACATATATTTGGTGAAGGAACAACTGTTTAAATAAATACAGGAACAAGTAAATAAAACCTAGTTATGTGGTTTCCAACTTTACATTTTATTTCCAACTTTACAGTTTATTGGGACCAAGAGGTGAGAAAAAGGCAAGGGGTTACACAGGCAAGCTAACAGCAACAAGTTTCAACCTATCTCCTAATTACAAAGTATCAAACAGGGAAGACTATAAAATTTCTGTCTGTCTTCAGGTGCCGGAAGTCATCAGCGAGAGGTGCCAAGTCATACACACCCTCAAGAGGCATTGATGGCAACATACCCTTTAATATACATGCCTGTTATGAAGGAGAAAAAAAGAATTTTCTTCTAGAAATACAGGGAAATGCCTAATATGCTGAAAATCAGAATGCTTAAATTAGGTATGACTGAAGAAGTTTGAGTATGCACACCTTTAGTTACCTGGAAACGTCACTTATGCACAAGACCCTCCCAAGTATAGACAGTGGATGGCCGGTTTTGTGATTCACCAAAGCTGCAAGGAGCCTTCATCTTTGTAGAAGCCCAGAGAAAACACTCCTGGACACAGCTTCCATGTCCCACTGACCAGGTTCTCTAACTCCAGGCCAAGCCAACAGGGTAAGGAACACAGCGAGAGAACAGCAGGGAAGGCAGGGCGAGGATGTGTGGGCCTGGCAAAGAGCCTTCTCCAAGGGCGGCCACCAGCCAGCCTTGCTGGGGAAGCTGCTGTCGACAAATCAAGTCACTGCAGATATTTTCATGAGCTGTGTGTCATATTTTAATATAAAGAAGGTCTAACAGAAAGTAGCTCAAAGACTGTCATGACCAACCCCTTTTATTACTAGATAGACTTACTAAGCCCTGAGCTTCCTCAAAGTCTCACTGGGTGGAGAATTCACCTGCAATTCAGAAGACACAGGAGCCCTGGGTTTGATCCCTGGGTCGGGAAGATCCCTGGAGGAGGAAATGACAACCCACTCCAGTGTTTCTGCCTGCAGAATCTCATGAATAGAGGAGCCTGGCAGGCTACAGTCCATGGGGTCGCAAAGAGTCAGACACGACTGGGCGACTAAACACGAGAGTGATAAGCCCTGTATTGGAGGTCTCTGCTCCAGAGGAGCTCATGATCGCATGGGAGTGATCATTTAAGAATGCTCCACAGACAGAAAGACAGTCTATGTCATCACTGACACGTGGAATCTAAAAAGTAAAGTGATTGTATAAATATATTAAAAAAAAACAAAACTGCCCAGGCATGGCCACACTGTTCTCAGGAATAAGGCAGTATTCCAGACATGACCACAGAGCGTGATTGGGCTGCATTCCCTCTGCTGAAACTCCTCCTTCTCCTTTGAGTGACTGAGTCTAACATCCTTCAGGTCTCAGCTTAAATGTGGCCGTGCAGGGAGGCGACAGGACCCAAACACCCTTCACACAGCACCCATCAACTGGAGCGGTAGAGAGTGATTTATTTCATGACTGCTTCTCCCATTAGACCAGGGCTTCGCTGGGGGCTCCGAGGTTAAAGCATCTGCCTGCAATGCAGGAGACCTGGGTTCGATCCCTGGGTCGGGAAGATCCCCTGGAGAAGGAAATGACAACCCACTCCAGTATTCTTGTCTGCAGAGTCCCATGGACGGAGGAGCCTGGTGGGCTACAGTCCACAGGGTCGCAAAGAGTCGGACACGACTGAGTGACTTCACTTTCTTTCTTTCTTTCTTTCTTTCTTTCTTTCTTTCTTTCTCCCATTAGAGGGCTTCCCAGGTGGCGCTAGTGGTAAAGAATCTGCCTGCCTATGCAGGAGATCCCTGGGATGGGAAGACTGCCCTGGAATAGGAAGTGGACCTCAGTCTGGTATTCTTGCCTGGAAAATTTCATGGACAGAGTAGCCCAGTGGGCTAGAGTCCATGGGGCTGCAAAGAGTAGGATACAACTCTAAGCAACTGAGCACTCCCATTAGACTTAAACTCCAACAAGGCAGGCGTTGTATCTGGTTTGTGTTCTCAGGGCCAACCACAATGCCTGATCCGGAGGAGACACTTGATAGTTACGCTTTTGTGACTCATGACAGAACTCCTGGGAGAGGCAGGTATCCAGGGGACAGGTCCCAGGGGAAGCTCGAGGAGCTGATGGCAACTTCAAAATCACTGACAGCAAGAGCCGGCACCATCTGAAGGAAACCAAACAAAAACCACCAGCCTCCCAGAGAGATAATCTCTGACTGGGTTTCAAGGTCACCTTCCATCATCACTTAGGCCCTTTAGAGATGGAATCAGGACAGCAGTTCACCTGGGTAAACTCAGTCGGTAAACAGTTAACTCTGAGTGGCAGGGAGCAAGGTGGTTTGTGCTGGGCTGTCCAAGTCTGCCTTGTTCTCGTCCATGCCTCTCCTGAAGAGGCCAGCCCTGCGGAAGGGGTTTCCCTAAAGGGCGACTGACCACCCCCTGCCCTCCCCCTGCCAGGCAGGCGTCCCTCAGCAGGTCAGCACCTGGGATGGGGCTGGTTGCAGGAGCCGAATGAGATCCATTGGACACACGTTCTACTCCACCTTACCCAGTCTCATGTAAATTTTAAAAGAAAAGCATGAAAGGAAAAGAAGTCGGTTGCTTGTAAAACAAGGTTGTGTATGCTTGCATGCTTAGTTGCTCTGTCGTGTCTGACGCTTTGCAACCCTACTGGACTGTAGCCAGCCAGGCTCCTCTGTCCATGGCATTTCCCAGCAAGAATATATTTTCGGGACATCATCAAATGCAGCTTGCAAAAAAAAAAAAAAAAAAACCTGAAGTGTCTGATAAGAAGTTAAAGTAGAAGACGTCAGGGTAAGCCAGAGCCCCATGGAAGAACAAGTTATCAGAGAAGAAAAACAAAAATAAGCAGAGGGAGCAGGCAGGGAGGGAAACGGGGTCACGGGAGACGCGGGCGGCTCATGGCAGAGGCCAGAGCGGCTGCCGTCACTGGCGCTGTCCCAGTTCCAGCTTTTTCCTGAGGAAACACATCCCTTGCTGCTGACAGAGTCCAGCTCGACTGTGGTTCACAGGTCTTGGCACTCAAGTGCCAGCTGTGAATTCACAGACCCTATAAACTGGCACCATGCATGCCGCCTGGAGGTCTCTGAGATGAGAAAGATGAAGGCAGTGAGAGTCAGACTTGGCATCCCTCTGCTGCTGGGTGGGGAGGGGACAGTGGCGAAGAGGGGGCTCGGTCCACGCCCCACTCACTATACACGCTACACGGGGGATGGGAGCAAAGCTTCTGCCTCCACAGGCAGGACAAAGCAAAGAAGGGAAAACAAATTCGAAAAATGTAAAAAGCTCAATTAAGTAATTAATACTTGAAATTTAAAATTAGAGGGGTTTTGAATTCTGATTTAAGTTGTTTGGAAAGAAACTTAATAGAAATAAACGTCTGATGGATGAGGATACATTCATGAGGTCGGCACCAGTTGACTGTACATTTCTACCTTCCGGTCAATAAAGGCAAAGACATGAAAGAACGGGAAGGACATCGGCAAGATCTTAGTATCTGCAGAGGTTAAAAGTTTTTTTAAGAAACCACATAATTAAAGCTCATTTTCAAAAGAATGTAAACTGAGCTCTTTAAATCCTCCCAGGCTGCAATCTGATATGGACGTAGCTGACTCCTCATGGCTACTGCACCATCAGCACACACCAAGAGACACTAAAGGCTAAAATGCTCAAGTTTATAAAGATGAAAACCAAACCTTGTGTTCGCTATCTTTAATGCTTTCATGGTTTAACTTTTTAGAATAATAGTAGACAATATCGGGTGTTATATCGTACTCATTAGACAGTTAAGAACTAGGTTTTTGTTTGATTTAAAGTCTTGCTACCTTCTATCGTCTTCTGGGGTGTACCCAGCTTGTGGGGGACAGATATTCTTTTCCTGGGCTCCAATAAGGATGTTACCAGAAAACGGAACTGCTATCATTGATACTAAATTCAACACTGATACAATACTTTTATGTAAGCTAACATTCGTATTCCCTTTTTGTGAAGTGACCCAAAGGTGTCCTTGATAGCGTCCAATCATGGCTTTATTCACAGGCGTTCTCAAACGCTGCCTCCATGCTTCCTCAAATGCCCCCAAGTCCACTGCTGACTTCACTTCTCTACCTTCCCATGCCTCTCTGCTCAGTGATGCTTATATGGAAAACATTTACATAATAGCTTTTAAAGAGAGTACAGCTACTTTGACAAGAACACAGATACAGATTTTTTTTTCTTGCAGCTATCAGACATTTCAGTTTTTTTGTGAGGCTGCATTTGATGATGTCCTGAAAACATAATAAGCAGTAGCCCCGTCTTACAAGAATCATTCTTCTCTCAAGTTTTCCTCTCTCTCCCTAACTTCCCTCTTCAAAATAAAAAGGAGTTTCAGAGTGGAGGAAACTAGACATAAATTCTGTACAAGTCCCTGTAATTCTCTGATTTGACCCACTGGATAGGGACATGATTTACAATGCTAGTCTGTGAGCAGTTGTGTCTTAATTAATGCCTTCAGGAGTTGGGGGTATAAATATGATTCTAAGACATTTTAAACCATCGTTGTCAAAAACAAAGAGTGGCCTGATTCACTGTCTTAGTGAAGCCAGAGCATTGCTGTGTCTATGTCAGTAATTAGTAGCTTGCTTAACGTTTACAGAAAAATGTGCCCCCATTTTAGGCCCATGAGGCCCAATGAATTCATAACTAAGAAGCAAATAAAAGCACTTTATCCTTCTTTATACTTGGCTTTATCCTCTGCGGCCGGGGCTCTGGTGGAATTTAGAAATTCTTCTCACATAATCTGCCATATTCTTTCTGCCAAAATCCTAAACAGAGGAGCTAAAAATATGACATCAATACTGTTGACAAGAACCGCAGAGACAGTAAAGAAACACACAGTCACTAGGAAGCAACCACTCTCCCGGTTGTCCCCAACTTCTTCCCTACTTTGTGAGCACCCCCCAACACACACACACACACACACACCCCCGCTTCCTTCTCACTTAATTAAGAAGCCCACCCCCCAACACACACAACACACACACACACACACACACACACACACCCGCTTCCTTCTCACTTAATTAAAAAGCCTATGGAGGAGGGGTGGGGATGGAATGGGTGCAGGGAGTCAAAAGGTACAAGCTTCCAGTTATAAAATAAATAAGTCCCCGGGATGTAATGTACAGCATTAACTACAGTTATTAATACTACAGTTAATAGTACTGTATTGCATATTTGAAAGATGAGAAGGGAATCGAACTTAAAAGTCTTCATCATAAGACAGAAACAACTTGTAACTCTGTGCAGTGATGGTTGTTAGCTAGGCTTACTGTGATGACCATTTCACAATATACACAAACGCTGAGTCATTCACATGTACATGTGAAACTAATAAAATGTTATATGTCGAATATACCACAATAAAAACAAACCCAAACCCCACAGAACTCAGACATGACCAAAGCTATCTCGTACCTACACTGATTAATCGTTTGTGGATGAACCTGACATCACTTCCTTATCCCTGTTAACTTTGGCAAACAGGTGTTATTGTTTAACTGAGATAATGAACCTGGTTAAAATAAATAATAATTGGGCCACTGCTGGGGGAGATGGCATGGGTGGGACTGATTGAAAAGAGAGAATTCCCACAGGAAGAGGATCTCCCAAGTGACTAAACTGACACCAGGGCTGTCACACTGCGGAACGACTAACAAGCCCCCATGCAACCCTGACTACTGCAAACACAAGACCTAACACTTTCCTTCCACAATGCCTCTACACCTCCACTGTGTGTGTCCTGTAATCTGCTCAGCCCTGAGGGTGGAAAAAAAAAACACCTCAGTGGCCAGCGTTTTGTCCAAATGGAACCTTAATAGGGGTTCTGGAGTGCCCTGATTCATGAGATCATTGACAGGTTGGTCTTTTACTCTCCAATGAGTAGCTCAGAGGCCTTACTGGCTTCTGTCCCACCAGGGCAGCCGGTGGCAAAACTGGGCTTTTCCTTTTTGCCACTTTGGTGTCAGCTTCTGAAAGTTGAGTGGCTCCACCTCTAAGCAGCTCAGGGCGGGGCTCCACAGAGCTGAGCCTGAACCATGTCGGTCCTGCAGAAGGAAGACCTGCTAGGAACACCGTGTCCTTCCTCTTGCCCAGGGAGGCGGTGGTGAGAGGCAGGGCCAGGGGCCCTGCAGCCTTCGGAACAGCACTGGCCCCGCTGCCAGCTCACTGGCAGGACTTTCACTGCCACCTGGACTTCTTTCTGCCTTACACAGTCAGTAGCAGGCCCTCCTTCCCAGAGCTGGGAAGAGTACCTGGGTTAAGCCGTGGAAAGTTCCTGCCCAGGAGCCTGGCACATGGTAAATCAGCACACCCTGTTATTACTATTACTCAGCAATTGAGGCCTGATTCAACTAATGACGAGAAAGCACACAGGCTTCCCATTTCTAGATGCCAGCAAGATAACAACTAAACTGCTGACACGATAAGGAAATGAGACTCGTTTTATCTAAAGGAAATCTTTATGAAAACGGGTTTAACCCATAGCTCACTGGTGGGCTCCCAGGCCTAGGTTCACCCATTCGGTATTCTGTCTTGAGAACCAGTAGATCAGAGCCCAAGTCTCTGTGCTCCTTCTGAAATCACCCCGATTCATGCATTCCTGTCATAAATATTTACTGAACCCTGACTGCGTATCTGGCAAGCTACAGGCACTTGGAATAAAACGGAATGAAACACAAAGATGCCGGTCCGTGTGGAATTCACGTTCTAACGGGGGGAATTCGATAACAGGCAATACTGTTAATAAATTAGTAAGTGACGTGATAAACCAGAAAGTAGACGCCACGGCAAAGGCAGGGCCAGGCAAGAGTAGGGAGTGCAGGGTGGGGCTGGGAGTGTGGCAGTTCTGAACAGAAACTTCTGAGAAGGCCTGAAGTTCAGGACTATCATCGTGTAGTCCCCTCCAGTCTCAAGCCCTTGCTCAGGCCCAGAGGACCTCCCCGAGTCCCTCCAGAAGGACAGGGGTCACAACCCCAGCCTCCTGGGCAGCAGCCCAGTAGGGATGCCAGGAGGTGGGATCCACGCTGGGGATGCGTGGGGCTTACCCAGCCTCAAAGCCTCCCTCCTCACCAGAGCTGACACGTGTTTGGAACAGCCCCTTGGTTCCAGCTTCCAGGATCCCTGGAAGGGACATGCCACCTGCAGGAGTCACCCTGACTTCTTCAAAGCCCCAGTGGGAAAGTGCAAGCTGAGCAAAGACCCAAGACAGGCGAAGCTGGCCTTCCGGACAGCCAGGAACAGAACATTCCAGGCGGGGGAAAGACCCGGCCTCACCTGGAACAGAGGGAGTTGGGGGTGCTGTGGGAGGAGGGAACTTGAGAGGGACTGGAGGGCGGCTGCCACGGACCTCAGAGGTTTCTGGTAGGAGGCTGGCTTTTGTTCTGAGGGAGAAGGGCAGCCATGGCATGGGCATGACGTGAGTTGCAGGCGGCTCTCTCCGCCTGCCGTGTGGACAACAGACAAGCGGGGCTGGGGTGCAGAGGCCAGCTGGGTGGCTACTGCGGCCACCCCTGGTGTGAGCGGTGAGTGCCCAAGATGAGTGTGGGTTTGGGAAAGCATTCACAATGCGACAGTTTAGAAAACCCTACGATATGTCCCAAAGCACCAAACATCCGGCCATTGATCACAACTTAGGTTTTGCGTTGTTCAGTTCAGTCGCTCAGTCGTGTCCGACTCTTTGGAACCCCATGGAGTGCAGCACACCAGGCCTCCCTGTCCATCACCAACTCCTGGAGTTTACTCAAATGCATGCCCATTGAGTCGGTCATGCCATCCAACCACCCCATCCTCTGTCGTCCCCTTCTCCTCCTGCCTTCATCGTTAACAACAACTAAAAGGTCTTCTGGGATCAACAGCATCTGCTATTGGTTTCACGGGGAGGGTAGAAGGACGAGGCGGCGGTGACAACACCATGAGTCAGCCGGGGTCCCTCCCGGCCCGCTGCTTGGAGCCATCCCACAGTGTGCTAACCGGCTCTGCCCTGGGAGAACGTGCCAGGGGACAATGCCGACAGCCCGGGCCCGAGCCCCAGTGCCTGAGGCCTCTTCGACCAGTGGCCACTGACTCGGCCAGGCATGTCCAGCCAGCGTGAGCATTCACAAACCGAGTTACTTCTGCCCTGGTTACTGTCCCTGCTGGAGAGGATGTGCTTATTTTTAGCCATCATGTGATTCTCCAGTGTTTTCCAGGCTCTGCTTGAGTCACTCCGGTTTCGGAGAAATTTTCAGAGCTGGGGGGAAAAATGCAGGAACGCCTCTTCTTGAAACAGCCTCAATAGTAAAGATTCTGACTTTATGTAGTTATTTGAGCATGGTATGCATTTCTTTTGATAAACTGACTTTTCACATCCCTCACGTCCTGGTAGAGAATTAAGTGTGCTTTGCAATGCATAAGGTGTCAACCAATTACTATCTTATTCTAACAAGTTCAAATTCTTGTTTTGAAATTGTTCTCAGAGCAATTTCTCTCTAGAAGTAGAGAAGCTCCCTTACTCCTGTGAAAATAACACGCACCAGCATTCTGATAATAATTGAGGGGAACACTCCCTTGCTTGTTTACTGCAGCAATAAGGAACGCTGGTAAGCTGAAAGAGCTCAGCAACCCGAGTCAGCCCACTGAGAGTAAAGACACACGGGCGTCACCATGACAACATCAGTGTCACGTCCACTCCTGGCATACAGCCATCATTTAAGCCAGAAGCTTACAGACTAAGATGGCCATTCTGGGGAACACTTATGTTCATCCTTTATGATGTTCAGTCAGAGACCTACTGGCTCCACCGACAAGACCAAGCGTTTCAGGTTGTCTTGATGATGGTGGTTAAGTTCACTGTGCTCCATTAACACTATCTTACTGGGACTCCCTCGCAAAGACAGAAACAGGCTGAAGCCACAGAGCTGCAGGAGCTCTGGGAGGTGAGAACCAGAGCTGACCCCACTCTAATCACCTACTCTCCTCCATTCCAGTTGACTCCTGTGCTCCAGGTCAATCCTAAAGGAAATCAAGCCTGAATTTTCATCGGAAGGGCTGATGCTGAAGCTCAAGCTCCAACACTTTGGCCACCTGATGTGAAGAGCCAGCTCATTGGAAAAGACCCTGATGCTGAGAAAGACTGAGGGCAAGAGGAGAAGGGGGTGACAGAGGATGAGATGGTTGGATGACATCACTGACTAGATGGACATGAGTTTGAGCAAACTCCAAGAGACAGTGAAGGACAGAGAAGCCTGGTGGGCTGCAGTCCATGGGTGCGCAAAGAGCTGGACGTGAATGAACAACAACCACCACCAGGTTTCTGCTTCCACCACCCAATGACCAAGCCAGAAACGTGTGCATCATTTACCCTTGGCTCCCCCGTCCTTTACATCTCATATCGTATTACCATCAAGTTTTGTTGATTAAACCCCCTTTCCTTAAAGTCTCTATAACCCACATGGCTGTGACTTCTGTTCAGGCCACCCTCCTCTCCTACATGGTTGGCTGCACCGGCTTCTTGGCTGCTGTACCTAAAACCTTTCAATGACTCCCCAAAATCCTCATAACAAATTGTAAACATCTGTGACTATAGAACTTCAGGTGACTGCCCCACTGTGTTCTTTACCTTCTGGCGTACCCACTCTCCCTGAGAGCATGGGTGGGACCTGTGGCTTGCTTCCAACCAACAGAATATGGGAAAGGTGATGGAATGTCACTCCCATCACACGGAATAGGATTCTCTCTCTGACTCTGTTTGCTGGCAGGCACACTAGAGACTCACCCTCCCGGCCTTGCAGAAGTCGACCTCCACCGCAACACCCACGTTGGAGAAGCCCATGGGGTAAGGAATCGCAGGTGGCCTACAGGAACTAGGAGTAGCTGCCAGCAAGGAACTGAAGCCTCAGTCCTGCAGCCTCGAGGAAGCTGCCAACAACACAAGGGAGTTTTCCCCAGTAGAGCCTAAGATTAGATCACACCCTCGCAGATGCCTGGATTGCGGCCTGGTGAGAACCGAAGGCAGAGAACAAAACCAAGCTGTGCCTGGACTTTAGAGGCTGTGACACAATATACAAGTGTTGTTTTAGGCTGCTAAGTCTGTAGTAGTTCTGCAGCAACAGGACATGAATACTGCCTCTTCACACATGGTACAAGGGCCCTGGCTCACCTCTGCAGCCAGCCTCACACCTCAATGTCCATATGGAACGACATGCCCTTCACTGAATACTGCCTGTTCTTTCTTTTAAAAAAATTATTTATCATTTATTTTTGGCTGTGCTGTGTCTTTGGTACTGGCTGCCCGTGGGCTTTCTCGAGTTGCAATGAGCATGGGCTACTCTCTCTCTAGATGCAGTGCTCCAGCTTCTCACTACAGCGGCTTCTCTTGTTGGGAAGCTCTAGGGTGCACAGCCTCAGTAGCTGTGGCTCCTGGGTTCTGGAGCGCTGGCTCAGTAGTTGTGGCGCAGGCGCTTTAGCTGCCCTGCAGCCTGTGGGATCTTCCTGGATCAGGGATCGAACCCACATCCCCTGCACTAGCAGGCGGATTCTTAACCACTGAGCCAACAGGGAAGTCTGAGCATGCTCTCTTTTGATTGCAACATTCTATTCTGCTTGCAAGGTTCTTTTCCATACCCTTCACCTGGCTAACTCCTACTCATTCGCTAAGTCTTAGTCAAACCTCATGTCGTCCAAGAAGCTTTCCTAGAGTACGCTAGGTCAGCTCACGTGGTCTTCTTCCTACACACCCTCACTGCACTTACCTCACTTTAATGCTGTTGTCTATTTAGTGCCAGACTTCCTCATAGGCTGTAACTTCCTGATTCCCTGTCTATTTCCAGAACCTCTCACAGTGCCTTAAATAGCTGTTGAAAGACTGAACGAGAATTCAAGTAAAGCTTTCACAAAAGGGCAAGGAAGCCAACAAAAAGAGACTGTTGTTTAAGAACTATTTTCTGAGCTCCTGTGCAGTGCACTATGCCATTTTCTGAGCTACGGCGTCAGGGGCTCTCAAGTGATGGAGACGATTGGCGAAAACGTCCAAACAGCCACATGCTGGCCTAAATGCTGCCTTCTCCTTGATCCACAGGGACACTGCAGTGATTCAGTTTAAATCAATTCAACAAATACTGCGTGAGAACCTTCTATGTGTCAAGCAATGTGGAAACAATGATTGAACAAGACAGAACTGGTTTACAGTTTGGTTCACCCAATTTCAGGGGGATCGAGAGAATTCTTCAGGTCAAAACTGTCTTCAGTTCCCGCCCAAGGTACCAAAGGACAAAGAAAGGCACCAGTGATGAAGAAAAATAGGCTCACTAGTGATTCGTGATAGTCTGCTCATGGAAATAAATAAATGCTAAGTCACTGCCTTTTGAGGTTTAAAAGCTTTTCTGTGAAGCTAAGAAGCCAAGCGCCAAGTTATTATACCTGAGGAGAGAAAAGGGACGATCCATCACAGAAACGCGTGGGTCTGAGTTCCAGAACTGATGAATATTTCAACACGTACAGGGAGCAGCTGTGTTAAGAATGACCCAATGCTGGTGATGAAAAGGCCCAGTACTGTTTAAAATGGGGCCAGGACAGACCCCCCTGGTGGTCCAGTGGTTAAGACTCTGCGCCTCCACTGCAGGGGGCATGGGTTTGATTCCTGGTCAGGGAACTAAGATCCCACATGCTGTGTTGCACAGCCGAAAACAGAAAAGAGCCAGGATGACCTGCTTCCCAGCTGAAGACAGGGCGACAATGGAGGCCCTCACCCCTTCCTGCCAAGTCCCATGGAAGGGCACAAAGTGTGGCATGCTGAAATCCGTGCCGGTTTTGTCCAAGGGGCTTACTCTTCACTTTAAATCACCCAGATCATCCACTCAGAGAATGATGTGAATTGAAGGATTAAAAAATCAGAGATTAGTAATCCATGAACCCAGGGCTCGGTTTTCTGGACTTTATACACATTTCTGCTTTGGAGTTGATAGGAGGAATAAGTAGCTGAATGTTTGTTTCCTACATTTACAAACATATATAAAATATATGACTCTCACCCCAGAGCCTATTCTAAGGATAAACGGGAATGTTTTTGAACTTTTAAAAATTATAGCTGTTTAAAAATATAAACGCTATTCAAATAGAACAGCATGTGCTCTGTTTCAAGCCTTTACAACACTGGAGGGCCTTTTATTTCCTTCACTATGCAATTTCAATTTGGTTTGTGAAATTTTACTGCAGTTCAGTTCATGTGGGAAGAAGAGAAGAATGTAAGACAAGACCGTCTCCGTGATATCTGAGTGTGCATGTGCTAAGTCACTTCAGTCATGGACCACAGCCTGCCAAGCTCCTTTATCCATGGGATTCTCCAGGCAAGAATACTGGAGTGGGTTGCCATGCCCTTCTCCAGGGGATCTTCCTGACCCAGGGATCAAACTCGCGTCTCTTATGTCTCCTGCATTGTCAGGCAGGTTCTTCACCACTAGCGCCAACTGGGAAGCCACTAAGAATATTGGAGTAGGTAGCCATTCCATTCTCCAGGGGATCTTCCCAACCCAAGGACTGAATGCAGGTCTCCTACACTGCAGGCAGATTCTTTACCATCTGAGCCATCAGAGAAGGGTATTTGAGAGGCAATATAACAACACAGTAGTTAAAGAGCATAAGAATCTGGAACCCCAGGGCTCCCAGTTTCCAGTGTGTGATGCTGACAAGTTATTGAACATCTCTGTGCCTCAGTTTCTTCGACTCTAAAATAGGGGTGGGATGGGGACTGTCTACCATTTAGGACTGCTGTGAAGCTCAACTGAGCTCAAACAGGTTAAGTGTTTAGAACAACAGTGGGTATTCAGTATGTATTCAATACTTACTCCCTCTATATCTGATGCGAAGAGCCAATTCATTGGAAAACACTGATGCGGGGAAAGACTGAAGGCAAGAAGGGGAGGAGGAGGCAGAGGGTGAGATGGTTAGATATCGTGACTGACTCAATGGACCTCAATTTGAGCAAACTCTGAGAGATAGAGAAGGACAGGGAAGCCTGGTGCGCTGTAGTCCATGGGGTCACAAGAGTCAGACTTAGTGACCGAACAACAACAGAAATTTACATGTTTTCCCTTTCCCTAACTTCCATTAAAAATTCATAGTAGATTTCAAAAATCCCAACCTGTGATACACTTTGATTCCAAGAAGCCAAAATAATTAAAACTTATAAACTGAATTAGTAGGTCATCTGTCAAAGGTGCTGTCTCCTGAAATAAACACATTAGGATAGAAATGGAAGAGGCACATCTCTTCCAAAGAAGCAGCCCTGGCCTCTTCCACAGACACTGCCAGAAGAGTCCTCTCTGAGGCTCCTCAATTCTTCACAGCTCTCTGTTTCCCTTTGTGCCCAATATTCCAAACTCGCAGATATTCAGTATCCTGCAAGGCAGAGTGCTGCTCATATTTTATGCTGTGGTTTTATCATCGTTACAGATAGAGGAACACAGGTTTAACTATACTTTGAGGAGAAAAGTATCCTGACATCTAGCTTATATATTTCACATATGATAGATGTGTAACTGGAGGAGCAAAGCCACCATCACCCCCCTTCTCCTTCCAAGGAGTAGGGAATGTCCTTTAAGAATCTAAGTTATTATAATAGCCAGGACATGGAAACAACCTAGATGTCCATCAGCAGATGAATGGATAAGAAAGCTGTGGTACATATACACAATGGAGTATTACTCAGCCATTAAAAAGAATACATTTGAATCAGTTCTAATGAGGTGGATGAAACTGGAGCTGATTATACAGAGTGAAATAAGCCAGAAAGAAAAACACCAATACAGTATACTAACACACATATATGGAATTTAGAAAGATGGTAATGATAACCCTGTATGTGAGACAGCATAAGAGACACAGATGTATAGAACAGACTTTTGGACTCTGAGGGAGAGGGAGAGGGTGGGATGATTTGGGAGAATGGCACTGAAACATGTATACTATCATGTAAGAAACGAATCACCAGTCTATGTTTGATACAGGATACAGGATGCTTGGGGCTGGTGCCCGGGGATGATATGGGGAGGGAGGTGGGAGGGGGGTTAGGATTGGGAACTCATGTACACCCGTGGCGGATTCATGTCAATGTATGGCAAAACCAATACAGTAAAGTAAAATAAAGTAAAAATTAAAAAAAAAAGAATCTAAGTTATTGGACCACTGTAATCCACCTCCTGCCCCCATTTTCTCCAGGCCTAAATGTAGCTAAAGGAGCAGCCACTGGTGTGCATCTTAGGGGGTGATTCCTCAATACAAACAGGCCAAGGGCGTGCCACCCTGATGGAGGGCAGGGACTGAATGAAAGATACACTGTTCATAGAATAAGGAGAAGTGCTAACACCCATTTAAAAGGAGTGTTGCTAATTACGGGACTGGTAAGAAAGAGGCATTTCTTCCTTGTTATGAGTTAGTAGTGCATGGTTCTTTAAAATCAACATTTGATCCTTGAAGAAGGCATGTGGATAACAGAGTACGTGGTTAGTGACTGGGGACTGTGGGGCAGCAGTACCAGGCAGATACATGCAGGGAAGTTATAAGAACAAACAGGCATGACTCCTTTTGATAGAGAGACTATGAAGGGACAAGAAAGGTGACGCTGTCTGTGCTCATCCTAATGGGGTTCTCGGGAGTAAATGTCATTATGGGCTGTTTTCGTCTAAAGAGAAGATATGAAAAATATGCATTTCTTGGAGTAAATGATGACTCTGGGGTTGAGACCAACATTTGTATTTAAAGAGTGGAGTTTCTCAAAAGGTAAATGAAGCCTTACATTGTGGCGATAATAAGGACAAAGGTCTTGTATAAAGGTACAGCCCTGAGGTCAAGGTTAGAACTCCTGAGTGGAATTTAGTTTCTTGAGTACTTTTTACTTGGACTCTTGAATTAAAGACTGTTAAATAAGAAACATCAACACTCAACAGAGCAATGAAACAAAATCCAGAGTCTCTATGACATAACATCACAATGTCTAGGATACAATCCAAAATTACTCAGCATATGAAGAGTCAAAAAATGGTGGATATAGCAGACAAGAACTTTAAAGCAGCCATCATGACCATTCCCGCAAGTGAAGTATGCTTATAATAAATGAAAGATAGGCACTCTCAGGGAAATTAAAAAAAAAAACTGAAAGAAATAGTTGAAATATAAAAAATGCTCAGCAGTAGATGGACACGACAGAGAAAGAAGAGGGTCAACCATCTAAAGAATAGAGAGAATACTGGGAAAAAATGAACAGAGCCTCAGGGACTTGAGGGATAATATCTAAAGCTCTAATATATGGAAAAATGAAGTTCCAGAAATATAGGTTATAGAGAATGAAGCTGAAAAAATACTAAAAAAAAAATGCTGAAAATCTCCCCAATATGGTAAAAGACATTTTCTTAGAGACTTAAGAAGTTTAATGAACTCCAAAATAAGATAAATTCAAAGAGAACTTTGATTAGGCACATCAGTCACACTACTGAAACCCACAGAGAAAGAAATCTTAACTGCATCCAGAGAAACCAGTCTATGACTACAGGGGAAGGTGATTAGCGTGAGCACGCATTTCTGGCCACAGAAAGTGGAAAGACATCTTTAATGGGAGAGCGTGCGCAGTCACTACAGTCATGTCCGACTCTTTGCGACCCAATAAACCAAAGCCCTCCAGGCTCCTCTGTCCATGGGATTCTCCAGGCAAGACTACTGGAGCGGGTTGCCACTTCCTGCTGCAGGGGGTCTTCCCCACCAAGGGCCTGAACCCACATCTCCTGCATTGCAGGCAGATTACTACTGAGCTACTGGGGAAGCCCTAACAGAAGAAAGGGAAGAATATAAGATCCGTTTGAATTCTTTATCTCGGAAATACCCTTCAGGAATGAGGGTGAAATAAAGTCATCCACAGAAAAAGGAAACTAAAAGAATCTGCTGTCATTGCACCTGCTGTACAAGAGATAACTTCTTTTTCTGTTAAAGTTATTGGGTCTGAAGAGAAATGAAATTAGTAGGGAACTCAGATGTTCAGGAATGAATGAAGAACACCGGAAATAGTAAAAATATGAAAAATAAATTTTTCTCTTAATGTCTTTAAAATTCACATGACTATTAAAGCAGCACTGCCTAATAGGAATATAATAGGAGCCATGTAAATAAACTGCTTCTGGTAGCCACATTAAAAAAACCTTGAAATTAATTTTAATACATGTCATATATATATGCAATATATTTGCATATATACAATATAGGCAAATTATCATTTCTACATGTAATCAATATAAAAATTATTAAGCTAGTTTTATATTTTTCCTATACCAAGTCTTCTAAATTCAGCATGCATTTTATACATACAGCACATTTCAATGAGGAATAAGCACACTGTAAGTGCTCAAAAGCCACTGTCTAATACAGCACTGATTTAAAACAAAAGTTATAACATTGTCTTGTGGCATTTATAACGTATGTATGTTTATAGTATAATACGTATGATAGGCAAAACAAAGAAAACTGGAGGGAAGAGTTGTCAGGGTTCCACATTTTACATGAAACGGTATAAAGTACACTGTGAAAAGGCAAGAATATAATATATATGGTAATCCTTAAAGGAACTACTGAAAAAAATTAATGCAAAGAGATACTGTTAAAAAGGCAATAGATAAAATAAGATGAAATACTAAAAAAAATTTTTTTTAATTCAGAAGACAAAAAGGAAAGAGAAATATAAAAAAACAGAGGGGACAAGCAGATAATATGGTAGCTCTAACTCCAGCCAAATCAATAAGTAAATTAACAATGAACTGGACATTTCAATGTCCACAGACTACCAGAATGAATAGAAAATGCAAGACCCAATTACATGCTGTTTATAAGAAACATACTTTAAATATCAAGACAAAGATAGGTGGAAATTTACCTATATGGAGTAAGATACACCATGCAAACAGTAAGCATAAGAAAGTTGGAGTGGCTACATTAATATCAGATAAAACAGACTTTAAGACAGAGATACCTTTTACCAATGATAAAGAAGGGCACCTCATAAAATAGAAAGGTCAATTCATCAGGATGACTCAACAATCAGAAATTTTCTATGAACCTAACCATAGAGCCCTAAACACAGGAAACAAGAATGGTAGAATTAAAGAGCTGCTGCCGTTTAGTAGCTAAGTTGTGTCCGACTGTGAACCCATGGACTGTAGCCCTCCAGGCTCCTTTGTCCATGGGATTTCCCAGGCAAGAACACTGGAGTGGCTTTCTCTTTCCTCTTTCAGGGGATCTTCCAATCCAGGGGTTGAACCTGCGTCTCCTGAGTTCTTTACCACTGAGCCACCTGAGAAGCCCAGAATTAAAAGGACACATCGATAATTCCATAATTAATGCTAATGCTCTCTCCAACGACTGTGAGAACTTGGTAACTACTAAAAAGAAAAAGCCAGTAAAAACATAGATGATCTGAATAACACCATCTACTGCCTTGACACTGATATTTCTAAAGCACCATACAACCAACAACTGCAGAATGCATATTCTTTTCAAGTGACAATGACCAAGACAGACCACATTCTGGGCCAGAAAATCAAGATCAGAACAAGGATTTTAAAAAAACCACTGTAAACTGCTACATTTCACTGCTCCTCCTAAAAGACATAAAACAAACTAAACTTTGTGGGAAAGTAAAAGCAACTCTTCTTTACCCAGTGGTGATCGGTGATGCTTACTTAGATTATAGGTACTCAAAAAATATGCAAACACTGGTAAATAAACACAATCACTTTGTTAAGGTTGTATCAACAGCCTTCAAGAACCCCAAATTAAAAATAATTGCGAGTAAGAGTATTCATATACTCAATACAGTTTCTGAAAAATGCTGTTCAGATTTATTTAAATCTCCATTTAGGAATTTAATTGTGATCATTCAAATGCTTTATTCTATTCTATGTCTTAGGTTGCTTCCTTTTTGAAATCATTTTTCTAGTATTTCTGTTTAATCTTATTTTGAGGCTGGAATACTAAAGTCCCTAAGGAAAAGAGAAAGCTCAGAATCAATTTCCATAGCAACTCTAAATCCACCACACTATATTTGTATATGGGAGTTTGATTTAAGTACATTAATATATGTGGATTTGCAACATGTCTAAGCTGTGGTTGCTATGGAACCGCAACTTCAAATTTCCTTTTAAGTTTAGTAAGTGCTCACACATAAAAACTGATCCCTCTGACAGATATCTCAAGCTGCAGATATGGCTGGCAGCAATAAATTTATAAACATGAGTCACAATGATTTATGCAGTTAATAGATATCTGTCATTATGAAAATGTGCATTTTAATACATGTTCCTAGTTGGTAGATCAAAAGCAATTCAAGATGCAATTTCTCAAAAAAAAAAAAAAAAAAAAGATGCAATTTCTCAGGATGGAGATAGAATAAGACTTGGCCAGGCAGCCATTCATCCTTAGCAAAAACCTGTGCCATGTTGAAGCTTTCTATAGCCTAGCTAAGTCACCCAAATACACACAGACACCAACAAGCTCTATAGCTTCTCTGAATCCACAGGATGTCCTGTTGTCTGCACTGAAATGGCAAAAAATCTGGCACATTCTCACAGAGACAGAACCCACCGAGCATCTGTAGTGCATCTATTTTGTACACAAGCAAATAACCTATGGTGCATGGCTGTGTAAGTACTCTGTATGATGTAAAAATGCAATTTTTTCCTTCCCATGTAGACAGTCCTTTCTTAATTATCAATGTGGATAATCCACCCCATGATCTCTTTTCCCAACTCTAACATGGCCTCCTTGCCACAAGGCACACTGTGGCTCCTGCATGTATGATATTGCTCTTCATGTATGATAGCCAGGACCTGCACGTTAGCTTTAATATTAGCTTATGGAAGTATGTAGAGAGAGATAAAGCCACTGCAAAATGGACCAAATATTTCAAAGCCAAAGTGAAAAAAAAATAAAGACCATCTCCTATTTTCAGTTATACCAGATGTTGCTTGTTTTCACTAAGGCAGATAATTAAGAAATGACCAAGGCTTAGGGACGAAAACAAATTACTTCCGAGTGTTACTAATCTGGCATCACTGTGAAATAACTAATGTAGGTAGGTGTACTTCCCAGACAGCTGGGGGCCCTCACCTCATCAAGCAGTTTAATTTTTTTTTTTTTCCTTTCTGGCCATGCAGCACAGCTTGTGGGATCTCAGCTCTCTGACCAGGGACTGAACATGGGCCATGGTAGTCAAAGCCCAGAATCCCAACCACGAGGCCACCAGGAACTCCTTGTCTTACATTTTGGATGGACAAAATCAGACTAAAGGCTTAGGGACGAAAACAAATTACTTCCGAGTGTTACTAATCTGGCATCACTGTGAAATAACTAATGTAGGTAGGTGTACTTCCCAGACAGCTGGGGGCCCTCACCTCATCAAGCAGTTTAATTTTTTTTTTTTTCCTTTCTGGCCATGCAGCACAGCTTGTGGGATCTCAGCTCTCTGACCAGGGACTGAACATGGGCCATGGTAGTCAAAGCCCAGAATCCCAACCACGAGGCCACCAGGAACTCCTTGTCTTACATTTTGGATGGACAAAATCAGACTTGCGTACGAGGATGGCTTTGAATGGTTTTAGACAAGAGGCAGAAAGGCCAGTTTAGAGATTGTAAAACAGCTTATGGGAGAGATGATTATCAGGAGAAAATTAAAATCGTAAGAATTAGAAGGGAACTCTGAGTGTATCAACCAGTACCTGCTGGTATTGTGTGGATCCTGAGGACGACTGAGACACGTGGCACTCTGTGATTCAGCAGGCTGCTGGATCACTGATAACATTTTGGGTTTTTTGTCTTTTCTTTTACTGATACTCATAATTTCTATTGGTATCACTGTACCCCTTGCCCTAATAAGGTACCTGCTGAGAAATCATACCCCCGTGTTTGTTATAATTCTATCCAAATTAAGAAAGAGTAAATAAAGTGGATCAAGAAACACACATTTCCAGTTATAAAGTAAATAAGGCATGAGGTTATAAGACGCAGCATAAGGAATATTGTCAGGATATTGTATTAATTGTGTATGGTTTCAATGGCAATTAGAATCACTGTGGTGATCACTTTGCAATGTATACAAATGACAAGTCTCTATATTATACATCTGAAACTAATATATGTTGTATGTCAATTAAAAAAAATCAAATAAATAAATGTAAAAGAAAGAGCAAACAGGCTCTGTATAAGTATTCTAGGAACTCTCCCTTTCTAAAGCATATGAATTTCATAGTGCAGATTCTATACCTATTCTGACTTTTGGAATATTCTGGCTTACATTTTCTTGGCTGCTTTCCCAAGAGTTGGATACATGAGCCCTAGGAGAAAAAAAAGAGCTCTCACTGTATTTATAGGAGTCTTTCTCCCATGATAGCTTTTAAAACAATGTTCCACCTGTCATAGTGATGTATACATGTGGCGCATACCTGGGCTATCATTTTTTCAGTGTAGTTTTCTACCCCACCGTGTGCAAGAGTCAGGACATGGTTTATAGAAAAGGGGACGGCTGGTCTGACTCCTGGAAATATCCTTTTCTCCTTCATTAGGACCAGTGAGGTGAATGCGGTCATCAGGAACACAAGCCTGAGGAATACTGCCTTCCCGAACATGAGAAACCAAATTTATCATCTGTTTCCCGAGCTTTGTCACCTGAGAAGTTAAGCTCTGGAAACTATTATTTCTCTTCCAGGTTCATGGACATTCTTTCACCTGTGCAGGTCTACTGTTGAAAGCTTGAAAAAGTGGCAGCTATGATTCAAGATGGATAGGGACATCATGAGCAGTTGCAGAAAAGGAGCCGGAGGCCAGAGCTACCAGCCGATCTTGGTTTTCGCACCTCCTTGTCCCCCCACCTCCATCTGCCTGTATCTCCTCGGCTCCGGAGGAGGCACAGCACTCCCCTTCTCGATTCTGGTCCGAAAAGAATGACAGTCCCTGATCAAAGCTGAAGGCCAATTTAAACCACCGTTCATTTTGGTTCCACAGTTTCCCTGTGGTTTCATTTTTACACAACCTCTTCCAGCACCTCTGTCCCCACAAAAGGTAACACATTCCCTTTCCTCTCCAAACCTCTTTTGATGGCCCTTACCCCATCTTTACCCTCCAGCCTCAGGGTCACGCTCCAGCAGTTTCCCCTGGTGGAAGATGGGAATCTTTCTCCCATCTTACAAACCAGCTCCTTGTGCCTTGTCCGAAAAGCAAACAAAATCAAATCCAAGACAATACCATTGTCCCCCATAGTCTAACTTTCTAAAGCATCTGTCAGCTCTTCCCCATCAAAATGTTTTTATTTTCCTCCACCTTTTTCCTGACCTTTTGGTGAAGGCAGAATCTCCTCTCCCCACATCACTTTCACAGCTGTGTATAACAGCCTTGTTAAGCCGCTGCCATCAAGGTGGATGGATTCAGCATTTCAACAGACCAATTCTGCTCAAAGACAATTAATCACCTTCCAGGAGCCAGATTTCCTCAGCCTATTTTCAGGCTTCATCCTATTTGAGCTCTCCACAATTAATAGTTGGTGCTATTGGTGGGCCCTCTTGCCAGAAATATCCTACTCTGCTATTGAGCTGTTTTTTTCCCTGATGCTCCTCCTTTTCTCAGTTTAACAAGGGTTTTCTTCTTGCCCTTAAGTGTACGTGTTCCCAGAGATCTGTGCTTAGTTTATTTATTTGCGGCTGCATTGGGTCTTCGTTGGTGTGGTGAGCGAGGGTTACTCTTTGGTGCGGTGTCGGGTTTCCCACTGTGGGCTCAGACAGTAAAACGTCTGCCTACAATGCGGGAGACCCGGCTTTGATCCCTGGGTCAAGAAGACCCTCTGGAGAAGGAAATGGCAACCCACTCCAGTATTCTTGCCTGGAAAATCCCATGGATGGAGAAGGCTACAGTCCATGGGGCTGAAAAGAGTCGGACACGACTGAGCGACTTCACTTTCTCTTTTCTCTTGCTGCAGAGCACAGGCTCTAGCCACACAGGCTCTGCAGCTGTGGAGCTCAGGCTTAGGTGCTTGGAGGCGTGTGGGGTCTTCCTGGACGACGGCTTGAATCCATGTCTCCTGCCCAGGCAGGTGCATTCTTAACCACTGGACCACCAGGGAAGTCTCTTGTCTATTTTTTTTTTTTTAAGCTTATTTAACTCTATGGCTTCAAAGTTGGGATTTTTATGCTGTCTCAGTTTCCTTCCTCCAATTCCTTTAACCCATTCCTGGACCCATCACTCTACTAAGAGACGACCAAGTTGAAACATCCAATGGACCCTCCCAGTCCTCAGTGTACTGGACTCAACAGGCTTAGACACTGATAACTGTTCTGCTCCCCTGACACATTATTCCCTCATTTCTTTCCCTCCTTCTGGCATCTTCCCTGCTCCCAGGTGAGTCCCTCCTTTTCTACCCAGACATTAAATGTTCAAGTTCCTTGAGGACTCTCCCTTTCTCACTCAGGACCAACTTCCAGCCTCAATCACCTGGATGTGAGAGACTCACCAAATGTTTATCTCTAGCTGACACTTCCTTGAGTTCCAGATATCTGTACTCATTGTTTACTACTGCACGCATGCATGCTCAGTTGTTGCTGTGTCAGCCTCTTTGTGACGTCCTGGACTACAGCCCGCCAGGTTCCTCTGTCCATGGGGTTTTCCAGGCAAGAATATTGGAGTGGGTTGCTATTTTCTTCTCTAGGAGATCTTCCCGACCCAGGAGTTGAACCTGTGTCTCCTCCGTCTCCTGAATTGGCAGGCGGATTCCTTACCACTGGCCATCTGGGAAGTCTTATTATAACCATTTTTAATCATTCTGATTAGAGATTGGGCATAAATAAGGAATTTGTATTCTGATAAAGTCAAGGTTACGGAATTAACAAGTGTAAATGCTGGTTTTCAAATAGAAACACATGGTTTCTGAGGATTTCATTGTTTAACTGTCCAGTACCACAGCTGGTGTTTATAATAATGACCCTCATTTAACAGGAACACATTCTGCTTGGTAAAAAGTCTGTTTTTTTTTTTTTTTTAAGGAAAGAATGTTTGTAACATATCTTACAAAGATTTTTCTCTAGAAAAGTTAAAACATTTTTTAAAGTTCCAGGTATTCATCATTAGTGACTTCACTTTTGGACAAATTTGGCTAACTGAGGTCTTGTGGAACGTGGTCCCATAAAAACTGGCACTGCCCACACAGGAGACAGGATGGATTTTTCATGAATTTCCTCTGAAGGATTATAGAATATGATCCATATTTAAAAGTGTTAACAAGTTCATATTTTAGACTCTACTGGCAGCAATTAAACAATAAAAAAATGTCAAAATCTAATCACATTACTTGAAATTTCTCAAAAAAAAAAAAGAAAAAGAAAAATGCAATCTATCCCTGAAGTTGTATAGCTTCAGTGATATCAAGTGAATAGTTCTGCCTTTTTAATAGTTTAAATCCTGATTGTTAGTCTTACTGCTACGACGATAAATGTGGTCAAACAGACAACAATAAAAATCATCCAGAGGTGTGAAAATTCTGACTGCTGGGAAGAACCAAGCAAACACAGGACAGCACAGGAGGGCCGGAGGCATCTTCCAACATGAAAGTGACTCCGGAATGACACTGTTCCAGTACCTGCTGTGGGAGAGTTGGCATGGTGGGACTTCTTGGGCAGGTTGAAGATCTGTTCGCCGGGGTCGGGAGGAGGGATTGCGTCTTGCCCTTGTCGTGCCTCTACGGGGTCATACTCCTTCCCATCGTAGTTAGCATCGTAGAACTTCTTAAACCACTGGATAAAATCCAGTTGTCCTGGAAACGCCCTTTCACTAGCTTCTCCACGGGAATTACCTGCAATATAAAAGGACCGGGTGAGTCACAACACCCAGGCTGGTTTCTGTTCAACACAACTGAAGAGCTCCCAAAACAGAATTATTTCCCTGTGTCTGCAATTCACACCTCCTGGCCTCTCCCCTACTATCTTAGCCAGTGGTATCCCCAAATCCATAGAATTCTTCATTATACTAAAGAAAAATTAAAATGGTGTAGCTAATTCTCCTGGGATGTTTAATACCTCTGAACAAGCCATAAGGAAAATTAAAAGGTTGCAGCTAATTTGCCTGGAATATTTAACACCTCTGAACAAACCTTCCAAAATAAGGAATACCTCGAGCTGTCAAGAAGGGCAGAGCCTCTTCATAGAATGTTTACTGCAGAGCATCTCCCCCTAAAAACATCTGCGTCTGGGACGTGGTGCTGTTCCAACAGACACAGCTCGATGGGTTTTCCTTATTTCTTTGTAACACTTGGTCCAGTTGTGTTGGAATAAGCTCTTAAACCAACTGCAGCTATGAGAGAGTACCAATGAATAGGAACTCAAGTCAATGAAAACACACACTAATCTGATGGTTCTTCTGAAACAAAATGAGCTTTCATGGAACTTATTTACAATGTAGAGACACAAGCATAAAATAAAAGCAACTAACCACAATACAGGGCACAGTAATTCATGGGCTACACAGGACACAGTTAATGTGCCATGGGTGGATGGGGGTGCAGAGGAAAAGAGAAACGATTCAGGTGAGGGCAGTCACAGAAGGCCTCCTGGAGGAGGAGACACTCAGCATTTATGTCAATTTCTGAGACGAAGCTAGCTTTTCATGGAGTACTTTCCTGTTGGTAACCTAAAAAGCCAATCAGTATTACCTTCAGAGGTCTTTTCATGGTACTATTTATAAATATTTTCTATTAAAAATAAAAATTGTACTATTTATAAATATTTTGTAACTTTTGTTTATGCTAATACTGTGATTATTTTAGAAAGAGCTTCTTGGATCATAAGGGCCTTTCATTAACATGCTAAGCATTTTGCTTTCTGCCAAACATGAACACATATCAACAGTTTTAGATGCTGTTGCTGCATTAGCCTGTCAAAGCAGGCACTTAGTTCTGTTGACTTAATTTTGCATTTCCTATCAAAATGAAAGTCCCGAGGTCATAGGTCCAAAATCAGAGGTGACAAGCAAGTATCTGTACAGGTACTTTTCCCGTGCTGCCACAGGCTAGAACCAACACGGATGGACAGGGACACTGTCTCTACACCAGGACCTCTGGGTAGAATCGTAGCATATTAAGCTGGAGAGGCCAATGAAGGTCATCAAGGTTACTGTTCCTCCAGTGACAGTACCAGAGTTTTATCTTTAACATTCTTTTCTTTTTAATCTTCAACATTCTTACCAATGGCTAACCCGCTCTCTGTGTGAACACTTCTACATATATGGAGCCGCAATTTTGTTACATACAAGTTCCGTCAATAAACCCATGAATGGGTATCTCTTTTCGATCTAGAAACACGTACACAGAAACAGTACAGAAATGTACAGAGAAATGATGCTAATGAGGAAGGAGACCCTGCACAACTCTTTATTTAACTTGCTATTTTATATTGGATTATAGCCGATTAACAAGGTTGTGATAGTTGTAGGTACACTCTACGCTTTAGTTTTGAATAAATACACAAGGAGCCAAGTTGCAAATTAATCACAGCAAAGGTCATAAACTTGAAAATGATTCAAGAGGTTGAAATGTGTAAGACAATACATGTTTTGCAATACAAATAATGAGAAGCCAAAATTTTCTTAATATTTTGGTAAGAATGCTTTAATTATATACTTCGAAGACACTAACTGCACTTAATTAAAAATATATACAGTTCAGCAAACTTTTCTGTTTTCTTTTAACCTCTCTTATAACCCAATATTTAATTTTTTATTTTCATAGCCTATTTATTACTATGCAAAGAAAAGTTTTCCATTTCTCCCTTGCTTTTCTTTTTTTCCCTTATTTAAAATCATTTCTTTCCAACTTATTCCCTCCAAGAGCTATATCCTAAATAAAGACTATGAATTTAATACGTATATGAACTGAATGGGCTTCAGCAATAGTCCTTTTTGGAGGAAAAAGGACTTCAGGCTAACTTTATTTGTATCACACCAGGACAAAATTTTTAAGTTCAAAGGGGGTAAAAGAACATTTTATGGACAATGAGTGAGAATCTGAGTACATACACGGGACACTTGGGACAGGCAGTGCCTCGCTTTAACTTCATAACCACAGGGACCGGGGTTCCAATCCTATTTTACAGATGGGTATACTCAAAGAATTTAAATAACTTGCTCAGGTCATGGTGCTAAGATTCAAAGCCATGCCATTTCTACGGGATTTCGTGATTTCTTCAAAGAAACAAAACATACGAAGAGCCACAGTGGCATCGGCAAACGTGAAAATTTCTCGCCTACGTTGCTAACACAGAATAACAACATTTTAGCATTCATGATTTCTGTTACAGTTTTTAGTTGAATGGTTACAAGTTTAGAAATCTCCTTAGATAAAAACCTCTTTAGATAAAATGGCTACAAGTTTAGAAACCTCCTTAGATAAAATTCCCACCAGGTATGAGAAGTGAGGGTTGTGCTTTATGCTGTACGTACAGAAATCAGCCTACTGACATCAAGATATAGCCCCTTGAAATGTTTTTGGATTTTTGCACAAAAAGAAGGTTAAGCAAAGATGATGCCTTTTACAGAGGTACAAATCTGTCTCCTACCTTATCAACATTCATTCGCTTGAATGATGCTTGCAGAAGCTTAAAATTGTGAATGTATTCATGCTCCAACTTCGCTTGAAATTTTACTTTCTTCAAACTAATGCAGCCTGGGAAGAGCATGTCCATGAACTGGCAGTAGGCTGCTCCTGAAAAGAGACAAGGACAGACAGGTTGAGTCTGAAGGCACCACGTGTGACTGAGCGGTGCTGGGCGGGAGGGAGCCCCACGTCCTCAGCCCTCCTGCTGTGTGCTCCTCTCCTCCCTGCACCACACCTCCTGGTCCACCAGGGCTGGGTGCTGGAGGGCAGGGATGTGTCTGGACGCAGCTCCTCCACTTCCTCACCCCTAACGACTGTGGTACAGATGCTCTTCACGACAGCCTCACCGGATTCCATGAACAATGAACAGAACTTCATTCTTTAACACGTAAGGAAATCAGGGTGAGAACAACTCTTCTTCACTTCTCTCAGAAAAAAAAGGAGCATATTTTTCCTTCCATCGAGCTGCTACCGGCTCCAAATCATTAACATATATAAGAGAAAAACAGCCAAAAATGTCTACATGAGCAAACTACAGGAAATATGGAGCTCAGAAAAAGAATATGTATACAACGCCCAAGCTGTTTTATATCCACCCTGCAAAATGGCTGAGGTGAAACTGTTTAAGTGATCTAATACCAAAAATAGTTGTGTACCGATTTAATTCCAGTCCAGTGCAATGGGATTCTTATATTAACATGAAGGATGGAGACATGGAAGCTCTGAAACTTACAGAAGTTCAGAGTCATGCTGTTTATGAGTGAGAAATGAGAATAATAGACATGTCCGATAAGTCCCTTGAGGAAATAGTCACAGAAAAAAGGGTTCATTAGTAAGTCTTTTATATACATTTATGTACATTTTTATGAAGAAATCTTAGATCATGACAATTTAAACTAGAAAACTGCAGAAATATCACACATACTAATTCATATCTTCTTAACAGTAAAGGCTAAAGGCATTTAGTAAAAGAAATTCCAAGTCAGAAAGATTATCTTCCTTTTACAAGTAGGAAAAGAAATTGAGTGGTGAGAATGGGAACAAATGGCCATTTATGAGTTCTCTTTGCTTCTGCACTTCTCCAGATCTCTCCATCTGTGTCTATAATATGCCAGCAATATGCCTTTTTGAACATAAAGGGCTCCCCTCCATCCACTGGTATCACGGTTTTGTAAGAAGCCTTTCATTCTGTTTGAGAAACTCTCCCTTACGTAGGAAGAGACTACTTGGTCTCTTATTCAAATGGAGGCTAGCATCCTTTACTGAGATAGGAATCCAAGAAAAGAAGCAAGTAGAAAATGTTAGTCACTTAGCTGTGTCCAGGTCTTTGTGGTCCCATAGACTAGCCCACCAAGCTCCTCTGTCCATGGGATTTTCCAGGCTAGATACTGGAGTGGGTTGCCACTCTCTTCTCCAGGGGATCTTCCCGATCCAGGGATTGAACCTGGGTCTCCTGCATTGTAGGCAGATTCTTTACTGTCTGAGCCACCAGGGAAGCCCTATCAAGGATCTAGAGGCTGCTAAATACAAAATGGTGAGGCAACCCATTATTTGTAGGTAAGACTATAAAGTGAATCAGGGCAAACTGGAAGTGGTCAAACAGATGGCAAGAGTGAACATCGACATTCTAGGAATCAGTGAACTAAGATGACCATTATATCTACTATTGTGGGCACGAATCCCTTAGAGTATAGTGATAGTGAAGTCGCTCAGGCGTGTCCAACTCTTCGCGACCCCATGGACTGCAGCCTACCAGGCTTCTCCATCCATGGGATTCTCCAGGCAAGAATACTGGAGTGGGTTACCATCTCCTTCTCCAGGCGATCTTCCTGACTCAGGGATCGAACCCAGGTCTCCCTCATTGGAGGCAGACACTTTAACCTCTGAGCAACCAGGGAAGCCCCTTAGAGTGTAGAGCAGCCTTACGGAGTAGCCATCATGGTCAACAAGAGTCTGAAATGCAGTACTTGGATGCAGTCTCAAAAACGACAGAATGATCTCTGTTCGTTTCCAAGGCAAACCATTCAATATCACGGTAATCCAAGTCTATGCCCTGACCAGTAACACTGAAGAAGCTGCAGTTGAATGGTTCTATGAAAACCTACAAGACCTTTTAGAACTAACACCCAAAAAGATGTCCTTTTCATTATAGGGGACTGGAATGAAAAAGTAGGAGTCAAGAAACACCTGGAGTAACAGGCAAATTTGGCCTTGGAGCACAGAATGAAGCATGGTAAAGGCTAACAGAGTTTTGCCAGGAGAATGTACTGGTCCAGCAAACACCCTCTTCCAACAACACAAGGAAGACTCTACACATGGACATCACCAGATGGTCACCACCGAAATCAGATTATATTCTTTGCAGTCAAAGATGGAGAAGCTCTATACAGTCAGCAAAAACAAGACTGGGAGCTGACTGTGGCTCAGATCATGAACTCCTTGTTGCCAAAATCAGACTTAAATTGAAGAAAGTGGGGAAAACCACTAGACCATTCAGGTATGACCTAAATCAAATCCCTTATGATTATACAGTGGAAGTGAGAAATAGATTTAAGGGACTAGATCTGATAGACAGAGTGCCTGATGAACTATGGACACAGGTTCATGACACTGAACAGGAGACAGGTAGCAAGACCATCCCCATGGAAAAGAAATGCAAAAAAGACAATGGCTGTCTGGGGAGGCCTTACAAATAGCTGTGAAAAGAAGAGAAGCGAAAAGCAAAGGCGAAAAGGAAAGATATAAGCATCTGAATGCAGAGTTCCAAAGAATAGCAAGGAGAGATAAGAAAGCCTTCCTCAGAGATCAATGCAAAGAAAGAGAGGAAAACAACAGAATGGGAAAGACTAGAGATCTCCTCAAGAAAGAGATACCAAGGGAACATTTCATGCAAAGATGGGCTCGATAAAGGACAGAAATGGTATGGACCTAACAGAAGCACAAGATATTAAGAAGAAGTGGCAAGAATACACAGAGGAACTATACAAAAAAGATCTTCACGACCGAGATAATCATGATGGTGTGATCACTCACCTAGAGCCAGATATCCTGGAACGTGAAGTCAAGTGGGCCTTAGGAAGCATCACTACAAACAAAGCTAGTGGAGGTGATGGAATTCCAGTTGAGCTATTTCAAATCCTAAAAGATGATGCTATGAAAGTGCTGCACTCAATATGCCAGCAAATTTGGAAAACTAAGCAGTGGCCACAGGGCTGGAAAAGGTCAGTTTTCATTCCAATCCCAAAAAAGGCAATACCAAAGAATGCTCCAACTACCGCACAATTGCACTCATCACACTCGCTAGTAAAGTAATGCTCAGAATTCTTCAAGCCAGGCTTCAGCAATACGTGAACCATGAATTTCCAGATGTTCAAGATGGTTTTAGAAAGGGCAGAGGAACCAGAGATCAAATTGCCAACATCTGCTGGATCATGGAAAAAGCAAGAGAGTTCCAGAAAAACATCTATTTCTGTTTTATTGACTATGCCAAAGCCTTTGACTGTGTGGATCACAACAGACTGTGGAAAATTCTGAAAGAGATGGGAATACCAGACCACCTGACCTGACTTTTGAGAAACCTATATGCAGGTCAGGAAGCAACAGTTAGAACTGGACATGGAACAGACTGGTATAGTAAAGTAATGCTCAGAATTCTTCAAGCCAGGCTTCAGCAATACGTGAACCATGAATTTCCAGATGTTCAAGATGGTTTTAGAAAGGGCAGAGGAACCAGAGATCAAATTGCCAACATCTGCTGGATCATGGAAAAAGCAAGAGAGTTCCAGAAAAACATCTATTTCTGTTTTATTGACTATGCCAAAGCCTTTGACTGTGTGGATCACAACAGACTGTGGAAAATTCTGAAAGAGATGGGAATACCAGACCACCTGACCTGACTTTTGAGAAACCTATATGCAGGTCAGGAAGCAACAGTTAGAACTGGACATGGAACAGACTGGTTCCAAATAGGAAAAGGAGTACGTCAAGGCTGTATATTGTCATCCTGCTTATTTAACTTATATGTAGAGTAGAAATGCCAGGCTGGATGAAGCACAAGCTGGAATCAAGATTGCCGGGAGAAAAACCAATTACCTGAGATATGCAGATGACACCACCCTTATGGCAGAAAGTGAAGAGGAACTAAAAAGCCTCTTGATGAAAGTGAAAGAGGAGAGTGAAAAAGTTGGCTTAAAAGCTCAACATTCAGAAAACGAAGATCATGGCATGTGGTCCCATCACTTCATGGCAAATAGATGGGGAAACAGTGGCAACAGTGTCAGACTTTATTTTTGGGGGCTCCAAAATCACTGCAGATGGTGACTGCAGCCATGAAATTAAAAGATGCTTACTCCTTATTAAGGAAAGTTATGACCAATCTAGACAGCATATTCAAAAGCAGAGACATTACTTTGCCAACAAAGGTCCGTCTAGTTAAGGCTATGGTTTTTCCAGTGGTCATGTATGTATGTGAGAGTTGGACTGTGAAGAAAGCTGAGTGCCAAAGAATTGATGCTTTTGAACTGTGGTGTTGGAGAAGACTCTTGAGAGTCCCTTGGATTGCAAAGAGATCCAACAGTCCATCCTGAGGGAGATCAGTCCTGAATATTCATTGGAAGGACTGATATTGAAGCTGAAACTCCAATACTTTGGCCACCTCATGCAAAGAGCTGACTCATTTGAAAAGACCCTGATGCTGGGAAAGATTGAGGGCAGGAGGAGAGGGGGATGACAGAGGATGAGATGGTTAGATGGCATCATTGATTCAATGGACATGAGTTTGGGTAAAATCTGGGAGTTGGTGATGGACAGGGAGGCCTGGTTCATGGGGTCTCGAAGAGTCGGACATGACTGAACGAATGAACTGAACTGAACTGATAAGGTGATAAAACAAAGGCCACAGTAAGTTATCACCTCCAGAATCTTTATATCTGTGTTGCCTCCTTTAGACGCCAATACCCTGAGTACAAAACTGGGATTTTGTAGTCAAGCAGCTGGATTCTCTTAAAAACAAGACAACATAAAACAAACCAAAACAAAATACACTGGAGGAAATAAGCATCAGGACCCTGGGGGGTGTTCTTACAGCTGTCATCCATTATCCGGGCCTTCCTTTTGACGTGCCACCAGATGGAGCCAATACCAATAGCCACTCTACATAATTTTTATAGAAAAGGGGATGTCTAAACACAAGTGTCTCATTACCTGCCATTTAAAGAGTTATTTTCACTTCTATAGTGTTTAGCATAAAGTTTACTTATGGAGACACCAGTATCTATGCATTCTTACAAACCTACCAAGTAAATCACTCATTTTCCAAATTTGAAAAGTAATAGCAACTTTTGAGGGGAAAAAAAAAAAAAATCTTGCATACAGTGTGTGAAGCAAGGAACAAAAAATCATCTCCGTCTCATCATCCAGAGAAAACCACTGTCAATATTCTGGCACAAGCCATTCTATATATATATATATTTTAATTTAACAGACCATGATTCCCTTTCCGGATCATTAAATATTCTCTACTGACATTTTTAATGGCCTTCTGATTTTTATATCATGCTTAGCAACTTTCCCAAGCCAAGATTACATAAATATGCATTGTATTTTCTTTAAGTACTTTTATGGTCTCAACTTTTACATTTACATTCTGAATCCATGTGGAATTTATTTCGGTCTATGATGTAAAGGATGGTTCTAATTTTAGTTATTCCAAATGTTAGTGAAAATGGCATTTTTGGCTCCCCAGCAATTGGACACCTTCCCATCTGACTTGATGCAACAGGGCCCTGCCTCCCACCACAGCACCAAAGGTGGGCGGACAGTCCTTTCCCTACACCCAGCCTGTGACTTAGGCTCCGTCTTTGGATGCTCTTGCCTGGGTTTCCAAATCTTGAGGGAGGGAGTGTAAACACACAGGGACCATTAGAATTTGGTCATCATGGCCGCGGTGGGATCTAGCAGAAGCTGGAGCAGCCCAGCATCATCCTGACCGTCCCAAGCCAGTGGCTTCAGCGAGGCTCTCTTTCTAGTTTCTTAGCATCTTTTGCTTGCTGTCACCTTCTGAGCTTGCTTCCCCAATGACTGAGCTGCCCAGTATCGTTTCTATAAATCTGTCTCTGCTTCAACTTGCCACAATTATTTTCTGCTATGTTCCAACCCCAAATGCTGTTTGATAAAGCTAGGGAGGTACTGAACACCATCATTTCATAAATAATCTATACTCTTCCCACCGAGGAATAACTGTTTTTACTCTCTATGACTTTTCTAATACATGCTCTTAAAGTCTCTTCTTAGTTTTTTTTTTTTTTGTGGGGGGGGGGGATCCTGTCCCTGTGATAGTTGCACACTCTTCCTGGTGGTTCAGTGGTAAAGAGTCCTGCCAATCTGCCTGCCAATGCAGGAGAACTGAGTTTGATCCTTGGGTTGGGAAGATCCCCTAGAGAAGGAAATTCCCAATATTCTTGTCTGGATAATCCCATGAACAAAGCCAGGGGTTACAGTCCGTGGGGTCACAAGAGAGTCAGACATGACTTAGTGACTAAATAACAACAATCACATGTATTACTACATGTAGCATAATTTCTCCTCTCCCTTTCCTCAGAAATTTCTCAAATTCTATTAGCATTTATTTTTTCTATAATATTTTTGAATTTGTCATTCACAGCATGAAGAAAATAGATTTTCCTTTAAAAGTAGTCATTTACTATGTAATGACAGAGCTTTATTGAAATGTAATTCATATACCATGAAGTTCAATCTTTTAAAGTTTATAATCCAGAGGTTTTTAATACAGTTACAGAATCATGCCTCTATCACCACTTTCTAATTCCAGAAGATCTTCAATATTTTCACCCGCCAAAAAAACCCCAGTCATGTTAGCTGAGACTCTTGACTCTCTCCTCCCCCAAGGCCATGGTAATTAAGCATTAAATCAGTTTTCGGTTGCTATGGACTTGCTTACTCTGGACATTTCTTATAAATGGTATCACAAAGTATGTGGCCTTTGCATCTGGTTTCACTCACTTAGCAAAATCTTTCCCAGGTTCATCCAGGTTGTGGCATGTGTCAGAATGTCATGTTCTTTTTTATGGCTGAATAATACTCTACTGTATGAATACAACACATTTTATTGATTCAATCATCAGCTGATCAACATCTGAGTTGTTTTCACTTTGGGGTTATTATGAGCAATGCTGCTACAATCACTCATGTACAAGATTTTGCATGAACGTAAGTTTTTGATTCTCCTGAGATATACCTAGGAGAGAAAAATGGCACCTTTGTGTTTAACATTTTGAGGGACAGCCAGACTGTTTTCCAAAGCAGATGCTCCATTTCACAGTCCCACCAGCAATGTATGAGGGTTCCAGATTCTCCAGATCTTCACCAACATTTACTGTCTTTTTAAGATTCCAGCCATCCTAGTGCATGTAAATTTTTGATTTCCCTAAAGACAAATGATGTTAAACATCTCTTCCATATGCTTTTTGACTATCTGTATATCTTCTTTGGAGAAATGTTTATGCAAATCCTTTGCAGGGGGTGGGGTTAGTTGCTCAGTCATGTCCAACTCTTTGAGACCCCATGGGTCTCTTTGAGACTGTAGCCCACTGGACTCCTCTGTCCATGGAATTTTCCATGCAGAATTCTGGAGTAGGTTGCCATTTCTTTCTCCAACGCCAATCCCTTGCTCATTTTAAAATGAGCTTAAATGTCTTCTTATTGGTGAATTTAAGAGTTTTTTCTACATTTCAGAAACAAGTCTTTTATCAGATATTTGCTTTGCAAATATTTTTTCCTGTGGATTGTCTTTTTCTTCTTTTAAAAATATTTATTTATTTAGGCTGCACCAGGTCTTAATTGTGGCACACGGGATCCAGTGGGATCTTCCATCCTTGTAGCATGCAGGAGCTTTCGCTGTGATATGGAGAATCTTTAGTTGCGGCATGTGGGATCTAGATCTCTGATCAGGGATTGAACCTGGGGCCTCTGCATTGGGAGTGCAAAGTCTTAGTCACTGAATCGTCAAGGGAAGTCCCTGTTAAGTCTTTTTCTTGATGATATCTTTTGAAGCACAGAATTTTTTAACTTTGATGAAGCACAATTCATCCATTGTTTCTTTTGGTAATTACTTGGCTCCTTATCTAAGAAACCATTGCTTAATCCAAATGCATAATGATTTCACTGACTTTTCTTCTAAAAGTTGTTTAGTTTTAGTTCTTACATTTAGGTCAATGATGCATTTTCAATTATTTCTTCCATATATATATATATTTGGATCCAAATGTCATTATTTTGCACATGACCATTCAGCTGTCCCAGCACCATTTAATTATCTTGGCACTCTTGTTGAAATCAATTAATGATATATATATGGTTTATTCCTGAGCTTTCAATTCTATTCCATCTATATACCTATCCTTGGGTCAGCAACACTGTCCTGATTACTACAGGTTTGTAGTCAGTTTTCAAATCAAAAGTAGAAGTCTTTAAACTTTGTTTTTCCTTTTCAAGATTCCTTCAGCTATTCTGGGTTCCACGAGTTTGCCTATTAATCTTAGAATCAGCTCAATTCCTATAAAAAGGTAGTTGAGATTTTGACAGGGACTTAACTGAATCTAAATTTGGGGAGCAATGCCATCTTAACAACACTAGGTTTTCCAATCACAAACAGGAGACGTCTTTCCACTTAAGTTCCTCCAATGATACTTCAAAGTTTTTACTGTGTGTCTTACAATTCTTCATTAAATTTCTTCCTATTATATTCTCTTTAATGCTATTTTACATGGAACTGTACTCCTAATTTTATTTTCAGATAACACTAATAAGGTTGATTTAGGCATATTGATCTTGTATCCTTCAATCCTGCCTATTAGTTTTAATAGTTTTTTGTTGGTTCCTTAGGATTTTCTATATACAAGATCATCATTCTAGTTTTACTTCTTTCTTTCCAAGCTGATTACCTCATTTCTTTTTCTTTCCCAACTGGCCTGGCTGGAACTTCTAGAAAAATGTTGAATAAAAGTACTAAGAGTGGACCTCCTGTCTTATTCTTGGTCTTTGTTGGGGGGGAAGCATCTAGTTATGCATTCTAAGCATTATAATCTTTGCAACCCTATGGGTTGCAGCCTGCCAGGTTCCTTTGCCTATGGGATTTTCCAGGCAAGAATACTGGAGTGGGTTGCCATGCCCTCCTCCAGGGAATCTTCCCAACCCAGGGATTAAACTTGCATCTCTTGTGTCTCCTGCATTGGCAGGCAGGTTCTTAACCACGAGCACCACCTGGGAAGCCCAAATATGATAATAACCATGAATTTTTCATAGATGACATTATCAGATTGAAAAGTTCCTTTCTATTCCTAGTTTTAGTGGTTTTAAAGGGTATTAAATTTTGTCAAATTCCTTTTTTAATATTCACTGAGACTATCATGTGGCCTTTGTCCTTTATTAATACTGGTACAACATTGCTTTTCATATGTTAAGACAACCTTGCATTAACCCCATTTGATCCTAGTATATAATCCTTTTTGTATGTTGCTGGATTTATTCTGCTAGTATTTGTTGAGGATTTTTGTGCCTATATTTGTAAGAGATACTGATCTATAGTTTTTGTGTGATATCTTTTTTTTGGCTTTGGTATCAAGGTGATACTGATCTCAGAGAATAAATTGTAAAGCATTCCCTCTCTCTATTTTTTGGAAGAGCTTTTAAAGGACTGGTGTTAGATTTTCTTTAAATGTTGGTAGAATTCAGTGTTAAGTTATCTGGGTCTGGGTTTTTATTTGTGCAAATTATTTCTTCTTTAATTGCAAATGCAATCTCATGTCACACAGGACTATTCACAGTTTCTATTTTTTAAGTTTTAGTAGTTTATGTCTTTTTAGGTTATTTGTCCATTTTATCTAGATTGAAAATTACTGATTTTAAACATTTACTTTTATTGCTATAGTTATTGTTCATGAGTTCTAATAAATTTTCAGTTAGTTCTCTGTGGTTTTATCGGGAGAAATCAATGCATAAAATAACGCATTTGTTGTGCCATGTATATGTGTATATATACATAAAGTATACAAAAAATATATACCAACTACCTTTTCAACTACCATGGAGATAACAAAAATGTTTTCCTCCTTTGATTAACATTAAATTTCTTCAATCATCATTGATTTCCTAATGTTGAATCATCTTTGCATTCCCTGAACTAAGTCCTACTTGGTGGTGTTCACAAAGTTTTCATTACACTGCTGGCTTAGATTCACAAACTCTTAAGTGAGATTGTATGCAACATTTTTTGTGTGGTTTTGTCTTCATTTCTTATGGTTCTTTTAAGTTTAAAGAAATAACTTAAAACTATGGGAAACCGTCGACATTTTTTAGGGTCTAAAAGCTTGAGCACTAAAGTTAAAAAAAAAAAAAAAAGATCTGGTTAGAATCCTTATTGAACATCAGCTACCAGTACGTCCTGGGCTTTTCACACCTTCCCTACTCATTTCATGTGAACAGTAAAGAAGCTGACTAATTTCTTCAATAAACAATGAATTAAAGGGTGGATTACATTAGCATTTGCAGTAAGTTCAAGTTATTTATATGACCATTTAGGTATAACATTGTATGTCATTTTCTAGAGTCAAAGGAGGCCTTGAAAATTTTTTAAAAATATCTTACTGGCTTTGAAAATGTTACTAAAGAATTGTTGCTACTGCCTCTGGTATGTCCATTTGGATATTTTCAACTTCCATTCCTCAAATCTCTAGTGCTTAAGAGAGACATCATGAAAAGGATGCCTTGACAGTAACTGTTGCTACTAAGATCAGCAGTGGTTCTTGTGAGGCAGGAAACCACACTCGGGCATAGCTTAAACAAGGCTGTCATGTTCTGATTCTCATTAAAGGTCACCCCTCCATCTGTGCTCTGGATCCCATCTCCCCTCACCTTCTCTTGGATGTCACTACTGCAACTTTCCTCACTTTCCTGCAATGTCAATTTCTCTCCATACAGTCTTGGTTGTTTTTTTTTAATGTGGACCATTTTAAAGTCGTGTCCAACTCTTGTGACACCATGGACTGGATAGCCTACCAGGGCCCTCTGTCCATGGGATTCTCCAGGCGAGAATACTAGAGTAGGTTGCCATTCCCTCCTCCAGTGCATCTTCCTGACCCAGGAGTCGAACCTGGGTCTCTTGCATTGCAGGCAGATTCTTTACCAATTGAGCTATGTCTTTATTGACTTTGTTACAATATTGCTTCTGTTGTATGTGCTGATTTTTTGGCCAGGAGGCACCTGGGCTCTTAGCTCTCCAAGCAGCGATTGAATTCACATCCCCTTTACTGGAAGGTGAAGTCCTAACCACCAGAGCACCAGCAAAGTCCCCTGACTATTCTTAATATGTGCAAACATGCTCTGGTGTCATATGATTTGGACAAAATAAGATTTTAAAAATCTCCTTAACTCCATATAATGTTAGTTTGTTGTTGTTTAGTCCCTAAGCTGTGCCCACCTCTTTTGTGATCCCATGAACTGCAGCTTGCTAAGCTCCTCTGTCCATGGGATTTCCCAGGCAAGAATACTGAAGTGTATTGCCATTTCCATCTCCATGGGATCCTTCCCCACCCAGGGATCAAACCCAGGTCTCCTGCATTGCAGGCAGATTCTTTACCACTGAACCACCAAGGAAGCCCCAATCTTGCTACTGTGCCATTTATTTCCTCCTATACACAGCAAAACTTGACAAATTGTCTCTATTTTCAATGTTTACTCTACCACTCAAACCAATTCAATTGTCTTCCAATCTTACTATAGAGGTTACCAACGTTATAAATAGTGTCTCTGTTACTGAGTCTAACAGTCACCTTTTTTTCTTCATCCAGCTCAACCTCTGAATACCTCCATCTTAAAAGTCTGTGTTTTGTTGCTTAATTAGACAAAACAGGTAACAACTAACTTGAAAATTCAAATAACTTGATAATCACCGCCATTTTCCTAAAAGTCTGCTGCTGCTAAGTCGCTTCAGTTGTGTCCGACTCTGTGCGACCCCAGAGACAGCAGCCCACCAGGCTCTGCCGTCCCTGGGATTCTCCAGGTAAGAAGTTTAGCCAGCCACAATTTAGGATATTGCTCACTTCATTGACAGGTGTAGAGATCTGGGGGTCATTTCATTCATCCCACAATAATGTGGCCTACATTTTACACAGATCCCACTTTCATCAAATTATGCCAAGGTGCCATGGACTGCTCCTTGTTAAGGATACACCAGTGGTTCCTGTGAAACCGTTACAAAATCCAAACTCCTTCCCTGACCCACAGTGCCCGGTGACCAGGCCTCTGTCTACTGCTCCCCGGAAACTCCTTTCACACTGGCTTCCTTGGTACTCCACGCTCCTGCTGTTCATAGCAAGGCTTAGAGGTTACCTCCTCAGAGGCCGTCCCTGACCACACCATCTGAAGCAACCTCTGAGTTATTCGACTGCCTCATTTAGTTTTGGGTCTGGTATTTTATGGTTAACTCATATGTTGGTTTGCGGAATGCAGGTTTCAAGAGAGTCTGCACACTAATCTGGCTGGGTCCCCTCCATATCCAGGCCTTTAATGCGGTAACTCGCACAGTGTGAGCGTCAGTAAACATCTGGTTAATGAATGAAGCTTTACGGGTTGTGGCAGCTGAACCACGGCATGGGCTGGTAAACAACAAAATTCTAATGTCACCAAAGTCCCAGGTAAGAGGCATTACTGAAAGAGTTGCTATCTGTTTTTTTAGAATTGATCGGTTAAATACATTAAAGACAAAACAAAAAACAAAACAAAAAAGCCTAACCAAAACAAGAGCTACTCTGGAAATCAGTCTTCAGAAAAGTGAAAAATAAGCTTTACAAGGCTAAATACTAGCTATCACACCAAGGTAAAAGCAATACAAATTGTAGGATGTTGTGCTTACCAAGACATTAATTATGATGGGCTATGCTCTAAGCCCATTGGCCCAAGGTGCTACTGCAGTTTTATGAAGGTCAATGAGACTCTGGAAATAATCAGGAAATAAGCAGAAAAAAGGAAAATATTCTGCCTTTGTACAGTACCATGCTATGCCTGCGCCTATAGCCTTGAGGATAATTTCAGTTGTAATATATCAAAAGTGACATAATGGAGCTGAAAAATTGGGGGAGAGGAATTCAAAATGAACAGCTGGGGCACGGTATGAAGGCAGAACCCAAGAAGGAATATTCAGCCTCAAAAGACTTGAGGATGTATGATTTAAGTCTATGAAATCATGAAGAGCATGAGAAGACAAACGATCTCATTTTTACCAGATCCCATCCCAGGACCCCAGCAGAATATCAGAAGAAACTGACATTTTTTTAAAAGGAAAATTTCAGATAACAAAAGAGAAAGGAAATATTACTTAATAAGTTTATGGGTTGTATTGGCCAAGAAATAGACGAAAGGAAACACCTACATTTGTGTAAAATCTGTAAAGCTTTCCTATCCATTTGAAACCTTCTGAATCCCATGGAGGTAAGTATTTTAAATTATCATTACCTTATTTTATAGATTTGGGAACAGGCTCAGAAAGTCATTCTGCTAACAAAAGTAACACAAGAGGAATTTACACTCTGTTCTGAACTCCAATTCAAAAGTTTTTTTTCTCCTTCTCTATGCTGCTTCTAAGATTTATAAAATTTAAAAGTTCAAAGAGAGCTTAGAAAACTTGCTAGATTATAATTTTATAAGGAGTCACAAAGGAAAGAGAACATATGAACTTTTCAGACTGATAGGAGGGGTGTAGCTGTTTGCTCCTCATAATCTTGGAGGACTGGGCTGGACAGAGAGCTCATTAATCTGCTCCAAAGTCATGATTTTATATTTTAGTATACATACTCCCAATAACTTTATTTTACATATATAGTGTATATATATGTATGTGTATATATATATAAAGCATATCCTCTCTCAATAGTATATATACTGTTCACTTTTCTGCACACCTGTAACACAACATTGTAAGTCAACTATTCTCCAACAAAAATTAAAATAAATAAATTTCTATAGTCTTTGAAAAAAAAAAAAACGTTACTGCTGTCAAGATTTCACAGTATTTTCACAGAAATGGGACACAATCTGTGGAGAAGACATCAAACTATATTTGGTTTGGCCATGAACAGCTACTCAAATTGCCCATTTGATTTTCTCCCAGGCCAGGGAACCCTTCTATAGAAAAGCCTATGTCACTGAGGTATTCAATTATCACTTTCCACAGTCTTACTTGGTACTGACTGATGAAGGGTCAGAAGCAAAAAAATGACACCTATTTAATGGACACATCTGTGCAATTATACCTTTAATTACAGAAATCATACAATGTTTTAAAAAAGCTTATTTTCTCAAATTACTATCAGTGAAAACAGAGGAGGGGGTGGGAAGGATAGAAATCCAGACTATTGGCACCTGGATCAAAGCCTCGATCATCTTGAATGGACTGTGACATGTCATCACATCCGTTTAAGTCAACAGTATTCCTAGCTGCAAACTGTCTGGTCTGGACAGATCTCTAAGCCCTAAAATCAGATGATTCTCTAATTCGCAGTTCATCACCAACTTGTCTTTTAAGGGACACTTGATATTTCTGCTAATTAGGAGACAACAATGTGTTTCATCACATGCCTAAGGCTTTCGCCAGCGTGCCTGCTTGTAGCCATCACCATCTTTTGCTCGGTTGCTATAGGAGACGGGAGTATGCAACTGCAGGATGCTCCCAGGAGCACCCACTCATGTCCTTCCCAAAAAGGTACCCTTCTCTGAGCTCTTGTATCGATACACTCAGCAACATAATCATATTTTCTGTCATCTTCTGCAGCTGACTATTAAGTATCTTTCCCATTAGAATACTGTTTTTACACAATAATCACAACATCATTCCCGCTCTGTTTTTGCATTCAGCCCGTCTTTCCTTGAACTGATGTCACCACAGAACTGCCTCGGTTACCAAAGCCCAAACCTCATGCTGGAGGCAGTATTCCCTTTGGGAAATTGGGGCTTCCTAATGAGCAAAGTGAGGCTTCAAAACACAGGGTTACAGATTTCCACCACATCAGCAGAAACCACGCTACCTACATAAACACAAGGCTTGAAGACTTTAATGGCAACTATGACACAATGCTTTGAAACGTGAACATTTTAAAGGAATTTAAAGCTCCCAATTTCAACTGCATTTTTCTAATCCAACAAAAATGTGCTGAAATTGGTAGTAGCCCTGTGCTGTTTTCATAGACATCTTTCACATTCCTGGCATGAGCAGCAGCTTCATAGCTTCAGTTACACGGTCTTATTTAACTCTGTGAAAATGAACGTAGGACACTGTCTACTTTACCTGCCCTGAGTCACAGATTCACCAACGGAGATCTGGAATTGAGAAACTTGAGTTTGCTCCCTGGAATTCTCAGGGTCCTCAACGGAGCTTCCTGCTTCTTCCTTTTGCTTGGAGTTATGTCAAAAACTTTTAATTCATATTTTAAACGAGTCTCAAAGACAGATAGCTTTCAAACTGACTCCTTGAAGAGGAAAAGGAGTTGGAACCAGCAGGAAGACTTCAACTCTTGCAGACATAGATGGAGAAGGCTTCTGTGACTTATACTCGATGCTAAAAGCACTCCATCCATGCCCTTCTCCCACTCAGGAAGCTGTCAAAGGATATTTTCATCTTTCTTTTACAGAAAAAGAAATAAGCCAGCAATCATTATGCCAACAGATGGATTTTTAAGAGTATCATCAGATACATTAAAAATCCTTGTCAAACCATGTCATTGGGCTTTCATCTGATACATGTCCTGAGTTTTACTGATTCCTATGATATAAAACCTTTTTTAAGAATCTTATAAGCTGCAGCAAATTGCAGTTAAAGATACCAAAGCTCTCTGTTCACAACCTGCCTTCAAAAACCAGGAGTACTTTTTACAAAGTAAGTGTTGTATTAGTCGCTCAGTCGTGTCCAACTCTTTGTGACCCCATGGATGGTAGCCTGCCAGGTTCCTCTGACCATGGGATTCTCCAGTCAAGAATGCTGGAGTGGGTAGCTGACCCAGGGATCAAACCTGGGTTTCCTGCATCGCAGGCAAATTCTTTACCATTTGAGCCCCTTTAAAAGTGAAGTTGCCTTTAAATCAGATTTTTATTAAGAAACTTAAAGAACAATGTTAAAAGCGACACTCTCAGAGAGATAATCAATCAGATATTAGATCAATGTGTGTGTGCGTATTAGTTGCTCAGTCTTGTTCAACTCTTTGCCACCCCATGGACTGTAGCCCATCAGGCTCCTCTGTCCATGGAATTCTCCGGGCAAGGATATTGGAGTGGATAGTTATTCTCTTCTCCAGGGGATCTTCCCGACCCAGAGATCAGACCTGGGTCTCCTGTGTTGCAGGCAGACTGACCATCTGAGCCACCAGGGAAGCCCGCTAAGATCAGTGCAATGGGTTGATTTAAAAGTGGTTCTTCATCAAAAAATCATGGAGAATGAAGACTATTTTCTTCTTACAGTAGGAAATTTCAATACAGTAAAAATCTACATTGGGCTTCCCAGGTGGCGCTAGTGGTAAAGAATCTGCCTGCCAATTCAGGACTGGAGTTCAATCCCTGGGTTGGGAAGATCCCCTGGAGTAGGAAATGGCTACCCACTCCAGTATTCTTGCCTGGAAAATACCATGGACAGAGGAGCCTGGCGGGCTACAGTCCATGGGGTCCCAAAGAGTCAGCATGAACGAACCATTGACCACCACGGCACAAAAATCTACACACCAAATAGCCTTTGATTAAGCTTTAAGTACCAATATTTGTATTTAAAAGTATACTTTAGAAAATAATTAGATGATGACAGATAGAAACATGTAATACTCAGAACAGAGCTGGTATTTTAAGAGTGGTAAAATAAAATCATGAAAATAATTTTCATAGACATTAACTCTGAGTTGAAAACTGGATGCAAAGAATGCTAAAGTCTAACTGGACCATTTCCAGTTGTTTTGTTCAATGAAATCATAATTACCCTGCAACTTACCATCTTGCATTTGAATGCCTTAGGGAAAAACACAGAACTTCAAATCTGCCTACTGATGCAGACAAAGATTCAGTCGACTGACACAAGAAAGAAATGGCAGGTGAACAGTCATTGTGTTGGTATGAAAGGTTTCTTTTTACAACGACCCGGAGCTGGGTGCTTGGTTTCACTTCTCGTTTCTAACACCAGTGACTTCCTTTAGGGTAATGCACTCATTGAATTTTATCAAAACAAGCTGTCTGACATAAGCAGCTTCGTACCATAAGCTCTGGCCTCTACATGGGAATCAGGAATGCAGGAATGGGAGAGGCCCTTGGAGCGCAGGCAGGAATGATGGCAGGACAAAATGTCACTGGCTCCCAGATATTGAAACTGGCAGCGAGACGTCCCTAAGGCTGAAGTCCGAGAATAGAGCTGAAGTTAGAATCTGGCTTTCCAGACAGAGGAGGAGACGCAGCAGGAAAAGCTTTTATTACAAATGAAAAACAACGTAGAAAGATACATGGGAAACCCATTCTAAACGGGTCACTTTTCTTACCAGGGTAATCAAAATAGAAAGTTTGGTAAAGCTGTAATACCAGAGGATACAGTTTCTCTATGACTGTGCACTCATGTGTTTTCACACATTTGTTTTATGTTACCTCCTCTAATGGACAAAAAAAATTTTTTTTAAGTACTGAAATTACATGAGTGACTATGTAAAAGGGCAAGATTTTTTTAATAGAATATTTTCATTAATTTATTTTTGGGGTCGTGCTGGGTCTTTCTCCAGTTGTGGAGAGCGGGGGGCCATTCTCTAGCTGTGGTGCACAGGCTTCTCCTGTGGTGGCTTCTTGTGTTGCAGAGCCCACGCTCCAGAAGCAGGGGCATCAGTAGCTGCAGCAACAGCTGTAGTGCGTGGGCTCAGGAGCCTCGGCTCATGGGCTCTGGAACACGGGCTCAGGAGTTGTGATGCATGGCCTTGGGTGCTCCACGGCATATGGAATCTTCCTGGACCAGGGATTAAACCTGTCCCTGTGCACTGGCAGGTGGATTCTTACCCACCAGAGAAGTCCCAAAGGCAAGATTTACATTAAGAAAAGCTTTAGGAGGTAAGAATCTGAAAAGCTGGCTTTCTTATCTAGTTTTTGTGGTTATAAAGAAATGCCCATCTGGAAGGTGGTACAGATAGACGTCGCTTGATTTATTAATCAATGAAAAAAAATCAATAAACCAACAAATACTTATTGAGGAAAATGATTTTACTCTTAAAGGACCAAGAAATTTAGTTTTGAGAGACCAGAGAAACATACATGGAAATTCTTGCAAAAGTACAAAACAACTCTAAGAGTTAAACTATATGACAGAGACACAAGGATTAAAGGAGCTAGTTCAAAACTTTTGTCCAACTGATGTTGTTCAGTCACTCAGTCGTGTTCGACTCTTTGCAACCCTATGGACTGCAGCACACCAGGCATCCCTGTCCTTCACCATCTCCAGAGCGGACTCAAACTCATGTCCATTGAGTCAGTGATGCCATCCAACCATCTCGTCCTCTGTCATCCCCTTCTCCTCCTGCCTTCAATCTTTCCCAGCGTCAGGGTTTTTTCCAGTGAGTCAGTTCTTCGCATGAGGTGGCCAAAGTACTGGAGCTTTACCCTCAGCATCAGTCCCTCCAATGAATATTCAGGACTGATCTCCTTTAGGATGGACTGGTTTGATCTTCCTGCAGTCCAAGGGACTCTCAAGAGCCTTCTCCAACACCACAGTTCAAAAGCATGAATTCTTCAGTACTCAGCCTTCTTTATGGTCCAACTCTCACATCCATACATGATCAGTGGAAAAAAACATAGCTATGATTATACGACCTTTGTAGGCAAAGTAATAATGTCTCTGCTGTCTAGGTTGGTCATAGGTTTTCTTCAAAGGAGCGTCTTCTAATTTCATGGCTGCAGTCACCATCTACAGTGATTTTGGAGCCCAAGAAAATAAACTGCTCAATAAACTCTTCCAAAGAGTAATCAATATTATCAAACAGATAAAGTCAAGTTAAACTTGCACAGTCATTTGTAGACCTCAAGGACCCTGACGTCCAATGTTGAGGTTAATGGCTCTCAATGACCTTAAGACTTTAAAGAGGGAACACACATGTTTTGCTGAAGAATAGGCTGGAAGGTAGCATTGAGGATGGTCCTCAGAGAGGCATTTCAAGCAAAAATAGTGAATTACAACAGCTGGTGAAAGCTGAGTTTGGGCAAATGCAGGCTACAGGGAGGGAAGTAAAGGTGAAAGATTCTGGGAAGATGGACTGCAGACAGACTATTCAAGGCTTTAAAAGCAGCAGCTCAAGTAAATTTGGTAGGTAGTGGGGGAACCAATATTTCTAGGCACAAGTTTCTTTAGAGAAGAGTCCCTTAAACTGTGTCATTTTTAAGCTCCAATTTTAAGAATGTATCTATTTTACAGGCAAATGAGCTTAAGGATAAATGACCTAAAGCTGTCCATCGACAGATGAATGGATAAAGAAAAGGTGGCATATACCATGTCCACACAGTGGAATATTACCCAGCCATGAGAAAGAATGAGCTCATCATACTAAGTGACAAACAGATAAACAGGATATCACTTATTGTGCAGTCTAAAATACGACAGAAATGAACTTATTTATGAAACTGAAACAGACTCACAGACACAGAGATCAGATTTGTGGTTGCCAAGCAGAAGGGAGTATGGCACCTACTGTACAGCATAGAGAACTATATTCAATATCCTGAGATAAGCCATAATGGAAAAGAATATGAGAAATAATATATATATATATGTATTACTGAATCACTCTGCTGTACAGCAGAAATCAGCAGAATACCGTAAACCAACTATACTTTAAAATTCTTTTTAATCCCTAAAGGTTATAAACCATCCCAATTTTTCAGGAAATTTCTATTAGACTGTTCCTCATATCGCTCTATCAACAGGACTATATGCAGGCCATTGTGTGACCTCCAGGTGTCAGAGCTGATAAAGAGGCTTTTAGTAGGTGTGAACAGATCAGCACAAACCCACAGTCCATTTCTACACTAGGGACCACTCACTATGGATCAATGTTAGAAAGGTTGCCTTTTTAACAGCTAAAGTCACTGTCCCTGGGACTGGGACCTGCAAGGTTCTTTCTAGATCAAAGCCATTTTACCTCCTCTCCAAGGTGTGCAGCTGAGGATTCCTTCCCTATTGCTCCCCTCACCCCTCATCCAGTCCACAAGCTCTCACCAACACCAATACCATCATCACAACCAACACCACCCCCTCCTTTCCAGAGATGACATTCTTCCCCACAGCTACCTGAGAAGAGGCCTGGAAGCCAGAGAGAGCCCAAAAGGCCAAGGTGGTACCAAAGGAAGCCTTCAGCAATTGCAGAGGAACTATCATGTCACATTCATGCAGACCGTGATACACAAGACAGTATTTTTCTAAATACACTGCTTTCTGCATATTTCCCAGGTTAATCCTTTTCTAGGCAGAGGAACCTTTGAAGAAAAGCTATGACCAACCTAGATAGCATATTCAAAAGCAGAGACATTACTTTGCCGACTAAGGTCCGTCTAGTCAAGGCTATGGATTTTCCAGTAGTCATGTATGGATGTGAGAGTTGGACTGTGAAGAAGGCTGAGCACCGAAGAATTGATGCTTTTGAACTGTGGTGTTGAAGACGACTTTTGAGAATCCCTTGGACTGCAAGGAGATCCAACCAGTCCATTCTGAAGGAGATCAGCCCTGGGATTTCTTTGGAAGGAATGATGCTAAAGCTGAAACTACAGTACTTTGGCCACCTCATAGGAAGAGTTGACTCATTGGAAAAGGCTCTGATGGTGGGAGGGATTGGGCGCAGGAGGAGAAGGGGACGACAGAGGAGAGATGGCTGGATGGCATCACTGACTCAATGGATGTGAATCTGAGTGAACTCTGGGAGTTGGTGATGGAGAGGGAGGCCTTGTGTGCTCAGATTCATGGGGTCGCAAAGACCCCACGACTGAGCAACTGAACTGAACTGAGGCAGAGGAACCAGAGATCAAATTGCCAACATCTGCTGGATCATAGAAAATGCAAGAGAGTTCCAGAAAAACATCTATTTCTGCTTTATTGACTATGCCAAAGCCTCTGACTGTGTGGATCACAACAAACTGTGGAAAATTCTTCAAGAGATGGGAATACAAGACCATCATACCTGCCTCCTGAGAAATCTGTATGCAGGTCAAGAAGCAACAGGTAGAACTGGACATGGAAGAAGAGACTGGTTCCAAATTGGGAAAGGAGTATGTCAAGGCTGGATATTGTCACCCTGCTTATTTAACTTATATGCAAAGTAGAAATGCTGGGCTGGATGAAGCACAAGCTGGAATCAAGATTGCTGGGAGAAATATCAACAACCTCAGATATAGAGATAACATCACCTTTATGGCAAAAAGCGAAGAAAAACTAAAGAGCCTCTTGATGAAAGTGAAAGAGGAGAGTGACAAAGTTGGCTTAAAAGTGAACATTCAGAAAACTATGATCATGGCATCTAGTCCCATCACTTCATGGCAAATAGATGGGGAAACAATGGAAACAGTAACAGATTTTATTTTTTGGGGCTCCAAAATCACTGCAGATGGTGATTGCAGCCATGAAATTAAAAGATGCCTGCTCCTTGGAAGAAAAGCTATGACCAACCTAGACAGCTAGACAGCATATTAAAAAGCAGAAACATTACTTTGCTGACGAAGGTCCATATAGTCAAAGCTATGGTTTTTCCAGTATGGATGTGAGAGTTGGACTATAAAGAAAGCTGAGCACCAAAGAATTGATGCTTTTGAAATGTGGTGTTGGAGAAGACTGTTGAGAGTCCCTTGGACTGCAAAGAGATCCAACCAGTCTATCCTAAAGAAGATCAGTCCAAAGAAGATCAGTCCTAAAGAAGATCAGTTCATTGGAAGGACTGATGCTGAAACTCCAATACTTTGGCTACATGATGCAAAGAACTGACTTGCTGGAAAAGACTGTGATGCTGTGAAAGATTGAAGGCATGAGAAAGGGATGACAGAGGATGAGATGGTTGGATGGCATCACTGACTCAATGAACATGAGTTTGAGCAAGCTCTGGGAGTTGGTGATGGACAGGGAAGCCTGGTGTCCATTGGGCTGGAAAGAGTTGGACACTACTGAGTGACTGAACTGAACCCTTTCCTAAGCACAATTCTAGTATTATGAGGATCCCAAATTAGTATGAGGAATGTACAAGTATTTACTTCTGAGATGCAATCCTAGAAGAAACTGAAAGAATAAAATTTAATTTTAAAAAGAAAGCAAAAAAGGCAAGAAAGAAGTTTTCTTTAAAAACATTCAATTTTTAAATGTTACACTTAACTGTAATTAAGTGTAATTTTAAAGCTGACATACACTATGAATTGTCAAACGAATACATGATCTAAAAGAAATCAAAGTGAAGAGGTGGTCTTCCTTTGGGGAATGCCAGGAGAAACTGTAGGAAATTTTACCATCACGAGTTTTGCATTTATATGCTTCTTCTTGTTAAATAATTTGGTCTAGGATAAGACCAAACTCTTGGATAAGAACAAACTCCTGACCCTATCTGTGCTGTGAGTGATGGTTTTTACTTGGATAAGAAGGAACTCCTGACTCAATCTGGGGAGTGATGGTTATTTTAAGAACTGCCANCTTACTCCTTGGAAGAAAAGTTATGACCAACCTAGATAGCATATTCAAAAGCAGAGACATTACTTTGCCGACTAAGGTCCGTCTAGTCAAGGCTATGGATTTTCCAGTAGTCATGTATGGATGTGAGAGTTGGACTGTGAAGAAGGCTGAGCACCGAAGAATTGATGCTTTTGAACTGTGGTGTTGAAGACGACTTTTGAGAATCCCTTGGACTGCAAGGAGATCCAACCAGTCCATTCTGAAGGAGATCAGCCCTGGGATTTCTTTGGAAGGAATGATGCTAAAGCTGAAACTACAGTACTTTGGCCACCTCATAGGAAGAGTTGACTCATTGGAAAAGGCTCTGATGGTGGGAGGGATTGGGCGCAGGAGGAGAAGGGGACGACAGAGGATGAGATGGCTGGATGGCATCACTGACTCGATGGATGTGAATCTGAGTGAACTCTGGGAGTTGGTGATGGAGAGGGAGGCCTTGTGTGCTCAGATTCATGGGGTCGCAAAGACCCCACGACTGAGCAACTGAACTGAACTGAGGCAGAGGAACCAGAGATCAAATTGCCAACATCTGCTGGATCATAGAAAATGCAAGAGAGTTCCAGAAAAACATCTATTTCTGCTTTATTGACTATGCCAAAGCCTCTGACTGTGTGGATCACAACAAACTGTGGAAAATTCTTCAAGAGATGGGAATACAAGACCATCATACCTGCCTCCTGAGAAATCTGTATGCAGGTCAAGAAGCAACAGGTAGAACTGGACATGGAAGAAGAGACTGGTTCCAAATTGGGAAAGGAGTATGTCAAGGCTGGATATTGTCACCCTGCTTATTTAACTTATATGCAAAGTAGAAATGCTGGGCTGGATGAAGCACAAGCTGGAATCAAGATTGCTGGGAGAAATATCAACAACCTCAGATATAGAGATAACATCACCTTTATGGCAAAAAGCGAAGAAAAACTAAAGAGCCTCTTGATGAAAGTGAAAGAGGAGAGTGACAAAGTTGGCTTAAAAGTGAACATTCAAAAACTATGATCATGGCATCTAGTCCCATCACTTCATGGCAAATAGATGGGGAAACAATGGAAACAGTAACAGATTTTATTTTTTGGGGCTCCAAAATCACTGCAGATGGTGATTGCAGCCATGAAATTAAAAGATGCCTGCTCCTTGGAAGAAAAGCTATGACCAACCTAGACAGCTAGACAGCATATTAAAAAGCAGAAACATTACTTTGCTGACGAAGGTCCATATAGTCAAAGCTATGGTTTTTCCAGTATGGATGTGAGAGTTGGACTATAAAGAAAGCTGAGCACCAAAGAATTGATGCTTTTGAAATGTGGTGTTGGAGAAGACTCTTGAGAGTCCCTTGGACTGCAAGGAGATCCAACCAGTCTATCCTAAAGAAGATCAGTCCTAAAGAAGATCAGTCCTAAAGAAGATCAGTTCATTGGAAGGACTGATGCTGAAACTCCAATACTTTGGCTACATGATGCAAAGAACTGACTTGCTGGAAAAGACTGTGATGCTGTGAAAGATTGAAGGCATGAGAAAGGGATGACAGAGGATGAGATGGTTGGATGGCATCACTGACTCAATGAACATGAGTTTGAGCAAGCTCTGGGAGTTGGTGATGGACAGGGAAGCCTGGTGTCCATTGGGCTGGAAAGAGTTGGACACTACTGAGTGACTGAACTGAACCCTTTCCTAAGCACAATTCTAGTATTATGAGGATCCCAAATTAGTATGAGGAATGTACAAGTATTTACTTCTGAGATGCAATCCTAGAAGAAACTGAAAGAATAAAATTTAATTTTAAAAAGAAAGCAAAAAAGGCAAGAAAGAAGTTTTCTTTAAAAACATTCAATTTTTAAATGTTACACTTAACTGTAATTAAGTGTAATTTTAAAGCTGACATACACTATGAATTGTCAAACGAATACATGATCTAAAAGAAATCAAAGTGAAGAGGTGGTCTTCCTTTGGGGAATGCCAGGAGAAACTGTAGGAAATTTTACCATCACGAGTTTTGCATTTATATGCTTCTCTTGTTAAATAATTTGGTCTAGGATAAGACCAAACTCTTGGATAAGAACAAACTCCTGACCCTATCTGTGCTGTGAGTGATGGTTTTTACTTGGATAAGAAGGAACTCCTGACTCAATCTGGGGAGTGATGGTTATTTTAAGAACTGCCAAGCAATTCTTCTGTTTTCAGGTATACCATTCTAACATGCCCAACATGCCCAAACATTTGATGACGACTTCTGACACTCTTTTTTTTTTTTTTAAAATAGTGTCTACGTGGCTGATAAACTGTAAATTTAAAAACAACTCAGGGAAAAACTAGGTTAGAAAAAATATTTTCCTTTGAAGAACAGTAGAACTTGAAGATGCATGGCTTGATCATCTCAGCTGTAGAGAAACTGGATGGCCTACGACTGCTTCAGATACTCAGAGCACAGACTGCCCGTTCATGTTGCAAGGCCGTCCAATGGTGGCAAGGGCCGGAAGGCCACCACTTCTGTCCAGGGACCTTGCTTAACCTTTGCTTTGCACTCAGGAAGAGCTGAGAAAAAAGGAACTTAAATGCTCTGGATATAAATATGTCAAGCAGCACTTGGGTAGTAAAGGAATGGGTCCTTACTAGGTATCATCTGTATTGCCTTTTTTTTTTTTTTGGTTGCACTGAGTCTTAGTTGTATCATGCGGGATCTTTCGTTGTGACGCACAGACTCTCTAGTTGTGGCACACATGTTCAGAAGTTGTAATGCATGGGCCTAAGTGCTCCTTAGTATACGGGACCTTAGTTCTCAGACCAGGGATCAAACCCACCTCTCATCCCCAGCATTACAAGGCAGATTCTCAACCACTGGACCAGCAGGGAAGTAAGCCCCTCTACTGCTTTTTGTATCTGCTGTATCCCCAGATTCTAGCCTGCCTTCTGACACACTATAGGCACTCACTAAATATCTGCTGACTTTAGGAATACACAAAGCAATATGTCAGAATATCAAAAAATAGGTAAATAGTCATAGTTGTTCAGTAGCTAAGTCATGTCTGACCCCCTTGTGACCCCATGGACTGCAGCATGTCACGCTTCCCTGTCCTTCACCATCTTCCAGAGTTTGCGCAAATGCCTGTCCATTAAGTCGGTGATGCCATCCAACCATCTCATCCTCTGTCACCCCCTTCTCCTCCTGCCCTCAATCTTTCCCAGCATCAGGGTCTTTTCCAATGAGCTGACTCTTCGCATCTGGTGGTCAAAGTATTGGAGCTTCAGTTTCAGCATTAGCAACAGTACATTTACTCAAAACCCCCAACTTCCTTTTTTCAACCTGAACCTAGCTTAGAGAGCATTTCAATTAAACTCCATTTCAGAAATATTAATCACCCACTAAATCCACATGGCTGTTTGGCCAAAGACTCAAGAAGCTCTTCTAGGCTGGCATACCCTGAATATTCACTGAAAGGACTGATGCTGATGCTGGGGCTCCAATACTTTGGCCACCTGATGCGAAGAGCCGACTCACTGGAAAAGACCCTAATGCTGGGAGAGACTGAAGGCAGGAGACGGGGCATCAGACATGTTCTGCCTAAAATATCCTTTTGCCACCTTTTACCTTTGAGCAGAAATCCCTCTTTCATGAAGTGTAGCCCAAGCATCGTCTTCTCTACGGAGCTTTTCTGTTCCCAGTACGGAATCAGCTGTTTCACTACAATGGCTACGAAAGCCAAGTTGTAAGTTGGACTTGCATTTTCATTAGCCATCTCTCTCAGCCGACTGCTGGGTAACTCTTTACCAGCTCTTTAAAATGGGGGCTGGGGTCCAATTCATCTTTCTACTGTGCTGCCACAGAGTCCACTGTGACTGTAAATTGCCAGCAGCTCTAGAATTTCCTTCATAGAGGAGGTGTAGGGGCTGCAACCTGGCTGGAACCGGAAAACAGATATGAAAGGAGGCTAGAACTGGGTGGAGACAGATGACTAGTCTTTTTTTTTTTTTTCTTAATTTTTATTGGAGTATAGTTGCTTTACAGAGTTGTATTAAGTTTCCGCTGTACACCGAAGTGAATCAGCTGTATGTTTTTAATATTCCCCCCTTTTTTGGATTTCCTTCCCAATTAGGTCACCGCAGAGCACAGACTGGAGTTCCCTGTGCAGGTTCTCATTAGTTATCTATTTTATACATATTAGTGTGTATGTGTCAACCCCAATCTTCCAATTCATCTCACTGCTCCCTCCCATCCCCCTTGGTATCCATATGTTTGTTCTCAACATCTGTGTCTCTATTTCTGCTTTGTGAACAGGATGATCTATTTTCCTAGATTCTGAATATATGCATTAATATATTTGCTTTTCTCTGACTTATTTCACCCTGAATGACAGTCTCTAGGTTTATCTACATCTTGGCAAATGGCACAATTTCAGACAACTATTTCTAAATGTTGCACCAGCATGTCCCTTTTGTACAGGGCTAAGCAAACATCAGCTTTTCATAACAAAGGAGCTGTAGAAGGACTGAAAGAGGCGCCCAGCACAGCTACAGCAATACAGGCTCAGTGAACAGAATGAAATGCATGGGAAACAGTGATTCCTTGAGTCACACATCCTTTGGGGGATCCATTATATATATAAAAACATTATTCTAGAAGATGTTCTTTTTCTCACTGAGGAACTGAGGATGTTATTAGTAAATGTCCTTGCAGCTCCAAGTTTATTAAAACAAGCCTGGGTCCAACATAAGGAAAGGGCTACATGCCTGGGCTTCAAATGTGCATGTGTGTGTCTCTAAGGAGCCATGACTCTGCTTACCGCTCCACTGACCAGGGATTATCCCAAGAGACCTGAATCAGACCAGGTGGCGACATGTCAGACCCCTCTAGCCTTGCTTAGAGGGCAAGAGAGTTTAGAGAAGGAGAGAAGAAAGGAGACCAGGTAGGGGAAAGGGGCATGGTCCTCCCCTACCCACTCTCAACAGGCAGAGTAAAAAGGAATTTGAGGGACTTTCCTGGTGGTCCAGTGGCTAAGACTCTGCACTCCCAATGCAGGGGACCTGGGTTCAATCCCTGGGCAGGGAACTAGATCCCATATGCTACAACTAAGCTCAGGTGCAGCCAAATATATAAATATTAACAACAAAAATCCCAATCCATTTTTTAAAAAATTCTAAGATCGAGAGCAAAAGCTTGTGTTTCTACTAGCATCTCACTACCTTTGCTAAGAAAGTTCTTGATAATGATGCCAGGCCACGGTGTAACACCCACAGAATACCAGCTGTGTCTCATTTCCTCAATCAGTAACTGCAAGGGTGGGGATACGGACTTCTAGCTACTCTGTTCCTAGAGCTGTTCAGTGGGCATCTGATGAATGGATATGTAAAAAAAAAAATAAGAAATGTGTGCACGCACGCACACACACACACACCCTCTCCCACATCTACAGAGACACACACACAAACCCTCTCCCATGTCTACAGCGGCCGCACACCTGAACAAGGAGAGAGGAGGCCAGTGAGCTAGGGAGGTTCCAACTAGCATCCGCCATAAACACTTGGCTTCTTTGGGCTTTTATCCTCTTATATAAAACAGGAATAAGAAAGTCCCATTGTTCTTCTACACACAGTTGTTTCAAGAATTAAAACAGATAATATATATGCATAATGAAAATGCTGAAGAATGATACATAAAAGTTGAGGCCTTATGACATCATTTTGCCCCTAACGTATAAACCATGCATTATGTGGCTGGTTATAAATAATCGGAGTTATAAAAATGAATAGGATGGAATGGAGTTGTTTCAGCTATGAAATATGAATCTCCAAAATGCATGTTTTAGACTCAAAGGGCAAAGAACCAAAGAACAAAATGAGGTCCTTGGCCTCCTCCTAGCAAAGTAAGGAGATGAACACATTCCTAAGATCCTCAAGTTTATCTACTAAAAAACATTCAAGGGTTTCTCCAGTCCTTAAGTCTTTCCTCAGATAAACATATGAGGTGCTTAAGTAATCACAAATTCATTTATAAAAGGAAATGACTATTTTCCCCCAATTTTCTACTCTTCCTGTTAAAGCCTTTAGATGATTTAAACTGAAGAGGAGAAAAGGGAAAGGAAAAAAAAAAAGTAGTATAAATATAAAATAATGTTTCATAAAGACTACATCTATAAGTAATTACCATCTTCAGGAAAAATCAACATGTTACAATATGTTAGAACATACATATTTTTCCTTAAGATACTTGTTTTATAGATCTTGGTGAATGATTTCAAAATAAACATATCATTCTGCTGAGCATCTTATCGTAAAGCAAAGACAAAAATCAGAGAAGAGGCTCTGAAGGTTTCTGAAATCACAGTTAAGAATCAAAAAACTCACTGCCTCCTTGGGCTCTGAGTCCCACACTCTTCACCAAGATTTCTGGGGCCTCAATACTGAGGGCTCCAGGCTTAAAGCTAATGAAGTCAGTGCTGGGGATTTGGAGTTCATTCCTCAGCCGAAGCACTCCCTCTCCTCTCATCGGTATCACCTTCATCACCTGACCCATCCTACACCTCTTTTGATGACCTGCCCACAGTGCAACAATTCTCATCTCTAGACTCACACCTATGAACCCATTCATGGTTTCTGAGCAGGTGAAACCTAGCAGAATCTTAACTACAGTAGATTAAAGAAAAAGATCTGAACCCAAGGAGAGACTGCATGATAAAGAGTTTGCGAATTAGCAATACACTTACTAAGAACCCAGAAGACTGTATTCATCTATTGACATCTGGGAATTTTCTCAGATAAGGGAAAACAGTTAAGAGACGAAAGTCTAGGATTTAATTAAGGGTACTGCTTTATACAAATTCCTACAATTATTAAATTTTGTGATGCTATTGAGAATTCTTAAAGGGAAAAAGGCTAAAATTTCTAATAACATGTCACCACTTTGCTTTGTTCCAATTAAGGCACTGTATTAAGTTCATAGTGATTATATGTTCCTTGATTTTTTTTAGTTAGTATATAAACTGCCAGCCTTCATCCCAGGTGACCTGTCTGCCCTGTTTTACCTTCCCTAGTCTATAGTGTTCATCCCTACCTAGGAGGGACTCCAGTAGAAAGGCATAAGAACCAAGAGGACACATGTGTACCTATGACCCTCTGGAAAATACTAATGGAGCTGCCTGACACCTTTCTAGTTAAAGATCTGAGCAGTTATCACTGGCTTCCTGGAACTGAAAATATTTGTTGCATTTCTCCCTAAGAAATGAGCAGTTTCACGGTTTCCTGAGAAAATCCCAGATGTATGCAGTTTCTTCAAAGAAATAGAGTAAAAACAACTTTCACATACTCATATGACATCATCAGGAAAGATTCTACATTCCTCTTAGAGAAACAACACCCTTCATGTATTTAAGGGCTGGACCTAATAAAACACACATTATAAGTCCTGGTCACTCCACGTGACTCAAGAAGAAGGATTTCTGAGGTGTTTGGCCATTCTAAGGCATCCAGGCAGCACTCACTTCCTCCCAAAGAACCTGAAGGAAGGCGCATCTCCACAGACTCACTGTGGCCCACCTTTCCTTGGCAGGCTCAAAGCACTTCCAGAACAGGATGACTGTGTGTGCCCTCTAGGTTTTTTCAGGACAGTGCCCTGCTGTACTGAGCTCTTAGCGGACCACAACTCCGTCTTATTAATCCAGGTCCCGGGGGCCTAGACCAAAGAAGGGCTCACAATGCGTGTGTCAAATAAAAGAAACTGGGTCATGTGTGGAGACGTGAGTGGACCTAGAGAGTGTCATACAGAAAGAGGTAATTCAGAGACAGAAAAACAAATACCATGTATTAACACATATATGGAATCTAGAAAAATGGTAGTGGTGATCTTACTTGAAGAAATGGAGACAGACGTAAAGAACAAATGTAAGGATACCAAGGGGGCGAGGGGAGTGGAAGGAATTGGGAGGCTGGGATTAACACGCATACACTATTGATATTATATACAAAAGTGAAAGTGAAGGTCGCTCAGTCATGTCCTATTCTTTGTGACCCCATGGACTATACAGTTCATGAAATTCTCCTGGCCAGAATACTGGAGTGGGGTAGCCTTTCCCTTCTCCAGGGGGGTCTTCTCAACCCAGGGATTGAACCTAGGTCTCCTGCATTGCAGGTGCATTCTTTACCAGCTGAGCCACAAGGGAAGCCCGAGAATACTGGAGTGGGTAGCCTATTCCTTCTCCAGTGGATCTTCCCAACCCAGGAATTGAACTGGGCTCTCCTGCATTACAGGTGGATTCTTTACCAGCTGAGCTATCAGGGAAGCCCAATACTATATATAAAATAGATAACTAATGAGGACTTCTCAGGTGGTGCAGTGGTACAAAATCCATCTGCCAATGCAGAAGAAACAAGAGATGCGAGTTCAATCCCTGGGTTGGGAAGATCCCCTGGAGTAGGAAATGGTGACCCACTCCAGTATTCTTGCTTGGAGCATTCCATGGATAAAGGAGCCTGGCAGGCTACACTCCATGGGGTCACAAACAGTCGGATACGACTGAGCAACTGCATGCACACGCACACACACCATGAGATCAACACCAAATAGCCCAGGGAACTCTGCTTAATGCACTGTGGTGACCTGAGGGGAAAGGAAGTCCAAAAGGTAGGGGATACATGTATATGCATGGCTGATTCATTCTGCTGTAGAACAGAAACTCACACATTGTAAAGCAACTGTAAAAAAAAGATGTTGGAAAAAGAACGACTGTCAGAACTGAATACAGTAATGAGACAAAGAGATGGCTGATTGCTTTCGATATCAATACGTAAATATGTGTGTATGTATGTACACACATAAACACAAATATATCCTCCATCTACGTATGGGGCAGCTGGATAAATGAAGGTAAGTGCATACACACTTTTTCCCATCATGGTGTTTAGCATTACAAAATTCAGTGAACAGAAAAACCCAATAAAAACAGCAATTTATGTTTATTTTTGGTAACCAAGGATCAAATATATATATAAACCAACACATTTAGAAGGAAAAAATACTACTATTTTCCACACTCTACTCAAAAAATAAACTCCTTTCAAGTGGCACATTAGTGGAGACACGGGAGTGTATTACCCACTGCAGCAGCTAAACCCTACTCTGAATCTCCTTCCCCTGATTTTTCAACTCACTTTCTGTCCCCCTGCTCTCCAATTAGTTAGTTTGCTGAGACCAAGTAAATAGATTTTAAAAACCATCTTCAGCCAAATAAAATCAGAGAAAAACTACGAGCAAAACCCCTAAAACCCCACCTCTATGGAATACATCACAAATATGGATAATATTCCACTGTAATACAATGACATCTGCAACAACAGTAACACAATCCAAGATGACTTAACTTTCTGAAAGCAAGTAACAAGCAATGATATTTTATAAAGCTAAGTAAGCTCTGGAGCTACCAGACACCGACAAAATATCCTTACTTGGTTTCGGTTCAACGAGAGGAGGTCTACTAAATTTAGACTCTGAGCTGATTTCATCAGCAACCTGTCCTCCTGACAGAGGTCTCTGCGGACAGGAGGGAGAAACACCGGGGTGGGATCAACTTATTTCATAGGCACAGACTGCAGCCAAACACGGTCACAAAGCGCATAGGTCCTGGGCACAGCTGACAACCATCCCTCTAAATCCTGCAGTCCTGCTTGCTGTGCAGCCTAGTCCTTTCCGGGAGCCATCAAGGACTCAGAATGGTCAGTATGACTACGACACAACCAGCTGGACTCGGAGCTTTCCTGGAAGAAGTAAACACCAAACACTTGATCCAAGACAAAGCTCGCAACCATCTAGAGTGAGAGCACGAAATGAAACTGAAGCAAATCCTGATCATTTTTCTGTCTCTGTTTTTAAAAAACTGCTAGTCAAGAGAAGACCTAAAAATTTTTTCATTCTAAAAAATGATTTAATTCAAACTATACTTTATTCAAATACTAAACTGCTCAGGAAAATAACTGAGCTGTTATAACCAGCCTGGGGACAGGCGTGGCATCTGAGCATCAGCAGTTTGCTCGTCCTGTGGAGGCAGTGGGGAGGAGGCAGAAGATGGGGGAGAGAGGGCAGTCTGCAACAGCCTCTGGGGCGAGGGGGTGTCGCTGGTCAGCTGCTGGCTGCCAGTGACTCAGTCGTGGACCCAGCAGCTTGGCTGCCTGCATCCCAGTTGAGGGGACAGGACTAGGGCGCAGAGAGATGGCTGTCAGAAAAAAGCCTCAAAGGAAATTCATGTATCAGAGCAGAGGATGGGGAGGGTGAAGAGGAAAAGGAAAGGTACATTCTTTTCACTCCCAACCACCTCCCTGCCTCATTTCTCTTTGCTTTTCTGCTCCAGACAGTTCACTACCTCCATCCTCTCCAAAATGGTATTTCTAGTCACTAAAGTGAATTTCATGGCTTCTTAAGCATCATACTGTCCATCTTTCTCTTTTTTAAATAAAAAAATTTGTTTTCTGTCTTAAATATATGCCCATTCTCTCTCTTAAATCCCTTATAAAATTCCATCAAATTGGTTTGAGCTGGTACTAAAGTAAAACCAAAACGTGTCACTCTGCAAAACCCCTAGAAATTTTATAAAGCAGTTGAACTAAAACAAAAAATAGTTTTAGGCCAAACTAATCTGGTATTTCACGTGGTTCAATCCCCCATCCCAACATGGGAAATCCACAAATATTTGTTTTCAAATCAAACAGATGAGCCATATACTGTCATATTACTAGGCAGTATTCACACCCATTGATGGTCTGGCCTTTATTAATTAGTTCAGCTTTTCACTTGAAACATAAAGGTTGCTGCTCACAAGACATGGACGCAAACTAAAGATGCATATGACTGTATAACCCAGATTTCATGTTCAAAGTCAATTTCATAAGGTTACATCCCTGGGTTAAAATAACAGGAAAAGAACAAGTCACTGTCATCCTTTTGCAACTTACTACAACTGTGTTTCAAAATGTTAAACCTCACACCTTCTCTCCTTTATAAAGCTTTAAAAATGCTTAGATGGAAACAAATGAGATGCTACAAAGGTAGAAAATTCTGCAGAAAAAGACTCAAACATGTGAAGCAGTATGTCAGCTATTCACGAGCTAAAGAAAAGCTGATGTTAGTTTTAATGATAGCTGGAGGGAGAGCTCTTAGCTGGAAATAAAAAAAAAAACAAATAGGAGCAAATAATCCAAATGGGGAAAAAAATGCCAAAGGGGTACTAACAGTATTGGAACATAAGTCTTTAGGAAAAGGAGTAAGGAACAATTTTACTGAACAAGAAACAACATCAGTTAAATATGTGAAGGTATTTTGTGTGTTTTCCCACAGCTTACGACTAAAAAAAATTATACACAGTAAACTAAAGGAATTAAAATGAAAGTAAAAGAAAAAGATATTATCCAAGAAATTGGACAACTCATTCTAAATGTGCTGAGGACAAATCACTAAGGTCACTAATATCTGGTTTTGTTCTTATCCTAATGGCACTGTCCTCGCTGCCTGCAAAGTCTTCTAGAACAAAGAAGGGCATAAATAAATAAGTTCATAAATAAATGAAATGATAGAATTTCTTGCCAAATGCCACTGTTGAAGACAAAAGTCAAAGACTAAATTATGAATAAGGAAACTGTGCCAGGTAAATTCTGGATATTTTTACTGTTGATGGTTTGGGGTTCCTCTAAAATGCGCAGCAAGCTCTTGGCTGCAGCCCAGAAGTACTTGGGGTGCTTGTTGGCTGGCACACTTGAGGCTTCACACATCCAGAGATGCTGATTTATAAAGTCAAGGATCCCAAAACTGGCATTCTTAAGCAGCTTCTCAGAAGGTTAGAAATGCACTCACTCAGTCCCCAGTTTACTCTCTGATGAAATGACTGCCTAAAATAAAACACCTGTTTCTCTACTATGGCGATTAACATGTTTGTTTGCTTTTTGAGGGAAAAAATACAATATATTTGGTAGCCAGTGAGTTACTCTAATTAAAATTATCTGTTCTCATGATCAAAATGGTTTCCACAGGTTTCATCAAGCCACACTGGATGGCAATGTAGGTATATATGATTGGAAAATGGACACCAACGCTTTCTTTAAGGTAACTGTTCAAGAACCCTTCACAAATGCTGCTAAAATTTTGCTGAATTTGCCTTATGAGAAATTAACAAGACATGCAAAGAAATTATATATACATATACAAAGAACAGATACAAAAAACACACACACACAGACACTCTAGCATTTACTACTACTGTATCTAAAAATTCTAATTTGTGTCTCATTTCATTTATCTGCAAAAACTCCCACAAATATGTTAAACAGGAAGCTCCTCATGGGCCCCTTTGACACTTTAGACCCATGACTGGCAATTTTCTCTATGACTGTTTTTTCTTATCTCCTTCCTTCTCTGTGTCTTTTTTTGGATAACCAACCCCATGGCCCTAATCCACAAGTACACACAGCCACTTTATGGGACAGATACACAGTTTTGTCTTTGCCCCACAGCAGTTTCAAACTAATTTGCATTCATCCTAATATGAGCACTTCTGAGGGAAGAATGTGTATCAGGCCCCATGGAGAAATGGACCCACAATTACAATGTAAAGTGGTATGTGTTATTAATAGAAAAGGGATGGCTGATAACAGAAAACACTGGTTTTTTTTTTTTTTCCTCCAGCAAATTAAAAATAAAATATTAAGCCTTCCTGGTGGTACAGTGGATAGGAATCTGCCTGCCAATGCAGGGGACACAGGTTCGATTTCTGGCCTGGGAAGAGTCCGCAGGCGGCCGGGCAACTAAGCCCCACACCACAACTACTGATCCAAGTACTCAGAGCCCATGCTCTGTAACAAGAGAAGTCACTGCAAGGAGAAGCCCATGCACCATGACAAAGAGTAGACACCCACGCCCTGCAACTAGAGAAAGCCCACGCACAGCAACAAAGACCCAGCGCTACCAAACCAGACAAATACTTTCTTTTAGAAATAAAATAAAATAGCAGGGCACTCCAGAACACAGAGCAAGAACAGCACCAGAAAACCTGAGTGGAGATCTGCAGCTGAGCAGGATGCAACAGGGGCCATTTCTGACAGTCATTGCTAGAGTCATTTCAATAGGCGAACACCATATTATTCCTGGGTGGCATCACAGTCTAAGTCGGCTTTTCTCTAGATCGTACTAAAGGGTAAAGAACTGCTCGATTTGCATCCACTACTGACCTCCCAAATCAGAGGACTGTGAAACCTGGACACAGAGCAGGTGGGTCAGGCAAGGTCTAGGTTCTGGAAACGCTACTGTCTTGCTCACGAGAAAATGATGATGGGAGAAGAGGTGTCAGTAGAAGAGAAGTTTGTCTGCTAGTTGATTCTGATCCAGCCTAGATGCAGAGAAGCGAGAGTGTCCTCTCTGGCGAGCCTGGACTGGTGGGCACTGACGGCCCTGCGTGAAATCTGTCTACACACGACTCACAGGATGTCTTGCTGTGGCCCCAGCATCACCACACCAGCTACACCTGAAGACGCTTCTATATCGATCATGTCTTATGGGTTTTCATACGAATCCATCTCAGGAGTATTTTCTAGTCTCTAATACCAACCAGTCCATTCTGAAGGAGATCAACCCTGGGATTTCTTTGGAAGGAATGATGCTAAAGCTGAAGCTCCAGTACTTTGGCCACGTCATGCAAAGAGCTGACTCATTGGAAAAGACCTTGATGCTGGGAGGGATTGGGGGCAGGAGGAGAAGGGGACGACCAAGAATGAGATGGCTGGATGGCATCACGGACTCAATGGACGTGAGTCTGAGTGAACTCCGGGAGTTGGTGATGGACAGGGAGGCCTGGCTGCTGCGATTCATGGGGTCGCAAAGAGCTGGACACGACTGAGCAACTGAATTGAACTGAACTGAATACCATTTTGGGTCAGAGGCAGAGAGGAAATATTTCACCTATTAGTTCATGAGAAGAAAATACTTCCTGTTCCAAAAGGAAGACTATGTCACTGCTAAATACTCTAACCTAAGAATGAATTACTTCACTAGTGACATGTTCTTTAACAAGCCCCCACTTAATCACTGAAATCAATTTTTTTTTAAGTTTAGCTCTATATGCACTCCTTACATGGCTACTTCATAGTAGGCAAGATGCCGCCTCAGACACTTGACAAAGAATGAGACACAGCCCTGCCCTCAAGGGCCCTGGGTACCTTCAGGGGAATAAGAGCTGGACCTTCTAACACAGTGTTCGTGGTAAGCATTATTCTGGAAGGGTGGTGGGCACGGTGCTCCAGGAACACCATGAAGCCTGGGAGGTCTGGGGAACCCTTCAGAGGAGATGACAATGGAGTTGGATTTTAAAGTGTGAATGAGATTTTACTGCAAATGAAGAGAAGGGGAAAGACCTTCTTGGCGACGGGAGCATGAAAAAAAATCCATGCGATGCAAAAGGGAAGGAGTCTTTAGGGAACAAAGAGTATCGTGGGGCAGAGGCGCAGGGCAGGGAGATGTGGACCATAAAACCGAGGAGATGGATAGCAGCCAGAGGGAAAGGACCTTATCAGTCACGTAAAACAGAGAATTTTATCCTGTAGGAAGGACAACCTGGCGCCTGGAACGTTTATAAGAAAGGGTTTCGCAGGATCCAATCTGCATTTTTAGAAAGAGATGCGTGGTGGCTTACTGGGGGGTGACAGAGAAAAGGCTGGGAGATCAGTTACAGAGCTTCAGCGAGATCCCTCATAACACATTTTGGCGTGGCTCGATGCTCTTTGGTGAACATCATCATTTGCCCCCATATGTTCTTTAATTAAAGCTGAGGTTTTCTCCTTCAATTATCTATTGAAACTGTATATATATATATATATATATATCTATTCCAAATACACCATCTGTGGTTTATAAAATCACATTCCACATGAGTAAACGTTTAGGTAAATACTTAAAAGAATTCTCTTACCTGAACAAAGCTGTTCCACCTTCGTGTAGTTTAAAGATACTATGTCATTAACCCAAGCGATGATGTCATGTCTGCTCATAGTCTCTTGGGTTATCGAGGTAGAATACACATTGACCGCCATTCCCCAACTAGAAAAAAAAACAAACAACATTTATGTACCTACAACGAAAAAAATGAACTCAGAAAGATGACAGACATCCATCCAACCTTGGCAGAACTCTAATACGGTTAAAACTCATATATGGTTCATGTATCATCATTTTATGTCTCCTTCAACTTGATTCAAATGTTCTTCAGGCTCTGAGATTCCTAATGTCTCATGTAATTCAGTGTCTCACTTAGAAGATGAGTTAGGAACAATTTTTTTTTTTTAAATCAGCTTTAGAGAAAAGGAAATTCCCTTCAGAGACAGGATACATACACGTTTCATTAGAAAAAAAAAATCTTCACCAGATAGTCTTTATCCCTAAAAACTTCGGATAAAGCAAAAAAAAAAAAAAAAAATATATATATATATATATACAGAAAGTATTTGGAACTGACTGCATGAGTCCTCCCTTCATCTCTGACTGTTAATATTCTCCTTGATCATTCATGACACCTACTACTTCCTGTAACTTTTTTCTGAAGGGGCACACAGTGGCCACAGAAAAGGTTTGTTTTGCTTAAAATAATTTGATAGCTATAGTTTGGTGAGATTGGTTTCCTCTTTTTAATTAATGAAGAATGTTTTTAGAGCAGTTTTAGGTTCACAGCAAAACCGAGTGGAAAGTACAGAGTTTTCCCATATACCCCCTCGTCCGACAATCTCCCTACCAGCTGGTACATTTGTTACGATCAGTGAACCTACACTGAGGCACTCTCATCACCCAAATTCTATAGTCTACATTAGATTCCCTCTTGGTGGTGTATATTCTCTGGGCTGTGACAAATATACAATGACATGTTCCGTCACTGCAGTATCACACAGAATCCTAAAAAAAAAAAAAAAAATCCTCTCTGCTCTGTCGATTAGTCCTTCCCTCCCACTGTTTCTGGCGACCACTGATCCCTTTTACTGTCTCCAGAGTTCTATCTTTCCCAGAAGGTCATACAGTTGGAACCACACAGTACACAGCCTTTTCAGACTGGCTTCTTTCACTAATGCACACTGAAGGTTCCTCCATGTCTTTGCATGACTTGTGAGCTCACTTTTTTTTTTTTTTGCACTGAATAATACTGCACTGTCTGAATGTATCACTCACCTACTGAAAGACATCTTGGTGGCCTCCAAGTTCTGGCAAATATGAGTAAAGCTACGATAAATATTCACATGCAGGTTTTTGTAAGTTTTGACTCATTAGGATAAATACCAGAGAGCACAACTGATCTGGGTCATATGGTAAGAGTGTGTTCAATTTTATAAGAAACTGCCAAACTGTCTCCCAATAGGGCTGTACCATCCTGCATTCCCAACAGCAATGAATAAAACTTCCTATTGCTCCATGTCCCCACCAACACTTGGTGGTGTCAGTATTTTGGATTTTGGCCATTCTAAGAGGTGTATACTGGAGAAGGAAATGGCAACCCACTCCAGTATTCTTGCCTGGGACCCACGGAGAGAGTAGCCTGGTGGGCTATGTAGTCCATGGGGGTCACAAAAAGAGTCAAACATGACTTAGTGACTAAACAACAACAACAAATCCCAACTCTTTAGAGACTTCAAAGTGATATTCTATTATTTTTTTCTTAAATTCAAGTATAGTTGATTTACAATGTTGTATACATTAAAGTGATTAAGAGATATATTCTTTTTCAGATTCTTTTCCATTATAGGTTATTGCAAGGTATAGAATATAGTTTCCTGTGCTATACAATAGGTCCTTGTCTTTATTTATTATATATATTCTAGTGTGTCTATATTAATCCCAGACTTCTGATTTATCCCTCCCTCAGCTTTCTCCTTTGGTAACCATAAAGTTGTTTTCTAGTCTGTGAGTCTGTTTCTGTTTTGTGAATAAGTTCATTTGTATTTTTTTTTTTTAAGATTCCACATGTAACTGATACTATATATTTGTCTTTATCTGTTTGACTTACTTCACCTAGTGTGACAATCTTTAGGTTCATCCACTTTGCTGCAAATGGCAATATTTCTTTTTTTTTTTTTTTATGGCTGATAATGTATCTACCATGTCTTCTTCACCCATTCATCTGTCAATGGACACTTAGGTTGCTTCCATGTCTTGGCTATTGCAAGTAATGCTGCTATGAGCAATGAGGTGCATGTTACCTTTTTGAATCAAATTATAGAGTTTTCATCTTTCCTGTATATATGCCCTGGAGTGGTACTGCTGGATCATATGGTAACTATAGTTTCAGTTTAGTTGGGTTATTTTTTCAGTTGTGTGGCTTGTGGGACCTTAGGCCCAACCAGGGATCCAAATCTGTGCCCCCTGCAGTGGAAGCAGGTCCTAACCACAGGTCCACCAAGAAGTCCTTATTTTTTTTTTTTTTTAAGAACCTTCATACTGTTCTCCATAGTGACTATACCAATTTACATTCCCACCAACAGTATAGGAGAGTTAGTTTCCTTTTCTCCACAGCCTCTCCAGCATTTCTTATTTGTAGATTTTTTGATGATGGCCATTCTGACTGGTGTGAAGTGATAACTCATCAGTTTTTGCTTGTATTTCTCTAATAATTAATGATGTGGAGTATCTTTTCATATGCCTACTGGTCAGCTATACATTTTCTCTGGAGAAATGTCTATTTAGATTTTCTGCCTATTTTTTGATTGGGCTGTTTAATTTTTGATATTGAGCTGTATGAACTGTTTGTATATTTAGGAAATTAAGCTCTTGCTGGTTGCATTGTTTGCAAATCTTTTCTTCCATTCTGTAGGTCGTATTGTTTATAGTTTCCTTTGCTATACAGAGGCTTGGAAGCTTGAGTAGGTCCTGTTTATTTTCGCTTGTATTTCTACTACCATGGGAGACTAACCTAAGTATTGCTCAATATTATTTCCGAGAATGGTTTGTCTATGCCCTCTGATAGGAATTTTAAAATGTCATGTCTTATATTTAAGTCTTTAAGCCATTTTGAATTTATTTTCGTGTATGGTGTAGAGTGTTCTAACTTCATTGATTCACAGGTGGCTGTTCAGGTTTCCCAACACCACTAGCTGAACAGACTGTCTTTTTCCCATTGTGTACTCCTGCCTCCTTTGTTGAAGACTAATTAGCCACAGGTGTGTGGTTTATTTCTGGGCTCTCTATTCTGTTCAACTGATTCATATGTCTGGTTTTGTGCCAACGCCATGCAGTTTTGATTACTGTAGCTTTGCAGTCTTGTCTGAAGTCTGAGAGGGTTACACCTCCAGCTTTGCTCTTTCCCTTCAGGATTGCTTTGACAATTCTGGGTCTTCTCTGGTTCCACGTAAGTTTTAGGATTATTTATTCCAGTTCTGTGAAAAATTTCATAGGTAATTTGACAGGCATACCATTAAAAGCTGTAAATTGCTTTGAGTAGTACGGTCATTTTAATGATACCAATTTTTCTAATCCAGGAGCCTGAGATATCTTTCCATTTCTTTGAATCACCTTCCATTTCCTTTATCAGTGTTTTATAGCTCTTAGCATGTAACTCTTTCACCTCCTTGGTTAGGTGTATTCCTTAGTTTTCTCTTTGATGTGATTTTAAAAGGTTTTGTTTTGTTTTTTTAACTTTCCCCTTCTGATATTTTTCGGAGAAGGCAATAGCATCCCACTCCAATACTCCTGCCTGGAAAACCCCATGGACAGAGGAGCCTGATGGTCTGCAGTCCATGGGGTCGCTAAAAGTTGGACACGACTGAGCGACTTCACTTTCACTTTCTGATATTTTATTGCTAGTGTAAAAAATGCAACAGATTTCTGTATGTTAATCTTGTACCTTGCTGAATTTGTTTATCGGTTCTAATAGTTTTTGTGTGGAGTCATTAGGGTTTTCTATAGAGAGTAGCACATTGTCTGCACATAATGACAATTTTACTGCTTCCCTTCTAACCTGGATATCTTTTATTTCTTTTTCTCATCCAATTGCTGTGGCTAGGGCTTCCCATACTATGTTGAATAGAAGTGAGAGTGGACATCCTTGCTGTGTTCTAAAATTCAGCAGGAAAGGCTTCAGCTTTTCACTATTGAATATTATGTTTGCTGTGGGTTTCTGACAGTTTTTATTATGCTGAGATCTGTTCTCTTTATACTCATTTCAGTGAAAGTATTTATCATGAATGGATGCTAAATTTTACCAAATACTTTTTCTGCATCTACTGAAATGATTATTTGGTTTCTGTGTTTTCTTTTGTTGATGCGATATATCATATTGCTTGTTTGCATGTTTACCATTATTGTGGCCCTGGGGTAAATCCAACTTGACCATAGCGTCTGACCCTTTGTTGAGGACTTCTGCATCTGTATTCATCCACGATATTGGCCTGTAATTTTCCTTTCTGGTACTATCTTTGTCTGCTTTTGGTATCAGGGTGATGGTGGCTTCACAGAATGACTTTAGGAATGTTCCCTCCTCTTCAATCTCTTGGAAAAGTAATTTGGTTTCTGTGTTTTCTTTTGTTGATGCGATATATCATATTGCTTGTTTGCATGTTTACCATTATTGTGGCCCTGGGGTAAATCCAACTTGACCATAGCGTCTGACCCTTTGTTGAGGACTTCTGCATCTGTATTCATCCACGATATTGGCCTGTAATTTTCCTTTCTGGTACTATCTTTGTCTGCTTTTGGTATCAGGGTGATGGTGGCTTCACAGAATGACTTTAGGAATGTTCCCTCCTCTTCAATCTCTTGGAAAAGTTTGTCAAGGATTGGTGTAAGTTCTTTGTATGTTTGGTAAATTCCCCAGTTAAGACACCTAGTCCTGGAACACCTTGTGTTTGCAGGGAAGTTTGTTTGTTTTGTAATTACAGATTCTATTTCACTTCTAGTGAATTCTATCCATTCAAATTATCTATCTATTCTTGATTCAGTTTTGGTGAGCTGCATGTTTTCAGAAACTCGTTCATTTCCTCTAGCTTGTCCAATTTGTTGGCATATAACTGTTCATAGTATTCTATTGTGACTTTTTATATTTCTGTGGTATTGGCTGTTATTTCTCCCTTTCATTTCATATTTTGTTTATTTGAGTTCTCTCCCTTTTCTTCTATTTATTCCTGATTTACTAGCTGAATAATTCTACAGAGAAATTTCCTCTCTGAGATATTGATCATATAAGAAAGGCAAGATAGATACTTGATTCTTTCCCTATATCTTCAGATTTTCACAACAAAGAGGTAAGTTTCCTAATAGTCTCCAAACATGACCAATGAGGTTTTTATTTCTGAAGTGTAATTATGAACTTACAGATTTAAACACATTTGATACAGTTTAAATCACTGGCTTCTGAGTTTTTTTTGACAAGGTTCTAGCAGTCTTTGCTAACTTCCCTGCTTTCTGGTATGAGAAAAAGCTTCAGGCTTAACTGTACATTTGCTGCTTATACCTAAAACCAGTCATTTCTCCAAGAGTTCCTTATTCCTTTGGTCACAAATACTAGAGATAATATTTTTAAGCACAACTATATACAATAGAAAAATATAGACATACAGATTTTACACAAAAATATACACATTATTAAACAGTTGTATTTGAAATTCTTATTAACTTTAAAGCAACAAAAAATCAGCTTTCTACTGAAAGTGCCAAGTGACAATTTTATTTATTTATAGTTAAGTATAAAAATAAACATACATCCATCCTCAGAAGCACCCGCATTTCTAAATTTTCTTCCCTTGAATATGTGAAAAATCTTAAGACACTGGCAACCCCACAAATGTGACCACAGTTACTGCCTTTGCACATTATTAAAAATGCTTTTAATTTTTTGCTTAATAACTTCCATTGTTTTCTTTATTATTTAGCATACAAACCATTTGTTTTAATTACCAATTTAAAAAATCAACTATGTAAATTATATAAAACTTCAGCAAAAATAATTCAAAATTTAAAATGTTTTGGAGTGTCTGGTATAATTTTCATTTACCAGCATAATTTTTGGCAGTCCATGTACTTTTCTAATGGCTTTGCCTGCAGGCAGTAGGGAGAAGCTTTTGCTTTAAGAGGCAATGTACTACTGGAGGATGAGGCAGGCACTAAGGCCTGGAATTGTGCCAGAGGACAAAAAGCCAGGTTGGGATGAAATTTTTGCTTTTTTGCTCTAGATGATTAAATTTTTGCTGTAGATGATTAAATGCAAAGCAGGGGAGACACAATCAGATCTGTGTTTTGGAAAGATTATCCACAAGTAAGTGAGTAACGATGGTCTGTGCTTACGTAATAGAAAGAAATGCAGAACAAAAGGACAGTTTGAAGAGTTATGATAGCTTTTAAAAAAATCCATAAGAACAGAGAGGCAAGTCATTTGCTGCAGGTTGTGTCAATGAATCACACTCTTTTCTGCGTCTTTATTGACAATGTTCACCAAAGGACAATTCTTTTATACTGAGACATTCGGTGCACAAGAGCAAGTAAAGCATTATCTGCCTTCAAGGAGCTCATTAAGATGACCAGGTAAACAACAGAATAGCAGCTGATTTTTGCTTTAGTAAAACTTTCAGTTAGTTATTTACTAGACTCACACTCTAACCTCAACCACATCTGCATCTCCACCGGACACAACTGCAGTCCCCAGAAACCCTGAAGTAAGAACATAGATGTGTTGAGGGACCTGTGGGCAAACAAAGATAGAGGACAGAGCAAGGGTGGAGCAGTCAAGGTTAGCAATGTTTTCTGACATTTTCTAAAATAAAACAATAACGATGCATCACTTTGCCGACAAAAGTCCGTACGGTCAAAGCTGTGGTTTTTCCAGTGGTCTTGTACGGATGTGAGAGCTAGACCATGAAGAAGGCTGAGTACCAAAGAATGGATGTTTTCAAACTGTGGTGCTGGAGAAAACTCTTGAGTTACTTGGACAGCAAGGAGATCAAACCAGTCAATCCTAAAGGCAACCAATCCTGAACATTCACTGGAAGGACTGATGCTGAAGCTGAGGCTCCAATACTTTGGTCACCTGATGCAAAGAGCTGACTCATTGGAAAAGATCCTGATGCTGGGAAAGACTGAGGGCAGGAGGAGGCAGGGGCAACAGAGGATGAGATGTTTAGATAGCATCACTAACTCAATGGACATGAGTTTAAGCAAACTCAGGGAGATAGTGAAGGACAGCAAAGCCTGACATACTGCAGTCCATGGGACTGCAAAGAGTCAGACCTGAAATTAACAACTGAACAACAATATACCTACTTCAAATTAATACCAATGGCATCAATATAGTTCATTTCTATTTACCATCCGTGCTGATGAGAATATTCTTATAATCTGTCTTCCTCCTTATTTTACAAGGATACTTTAAATTCATTTCAGTTTGTGCTTATCTTTTACCTCCTCTATTAGTCCCCCATCCAAATGTGTGACACCTTCAGATTTTGCAAGGGAGAGCCTGAGGTCCAGATTTCCTCTGTGCAGGGAAGGCAGCTGAAGTAGAAAAAGAATTGATTTCTGCTCTGCCAGTCACTCTTTTCTCCCCCTAATTCGTTCAGAAAAAGGAAACTTTCTACAGGTGCAACTTCAATACATTCAAGCTGAAATTATTCATCTGACGCAACAATTCACAAATGAGAATTTATATTTCTCCAAATGTTAAACTCAAGGCTGGTGGAGTTTAACAGTCTTAGCTATTAGGTAAACATCCACTAAAATCTGAAGATTTCATTGTAATTTCTTAGATGCCAATCTATATTACAATATAAAGGTGAAAGTACTGGTCTCTACTTATTCATCAGATATGTTGTATAGATCACAAAGGAATTTTTCTATCATTTTATAGTCAAAGTGGTTCCCTGCTCCCATTTTGACTCTTGAAAAAATAAATCCTATGAGGGAAGCAGGGCAGGAATTATATTCTTGGCTGACAAATGTGGACTCCTAGTCTTTTTGAAGGACAGTTCAAAATATTAATGTTTAAAAATTTTACTGAGTAATTTCCAAAGACTCAGGCAAGCAAAGTAAATGGCTAAGAAAGGTAAGATAACACTGAATGCTACAGAATAAAGAACCATCATACCGTGCAGGGTTTATTCTGTTTGGCTCTTCAGCATGCCTGTTCCAGAGAAATTACTGTTTATTCTTCGATGACCTGACATCTGGTCTCTACGACAAGCATTTCTCTCTGTGTCACCCTCGTAAAAAAGGAAGTCCAAGTCCTGTCCCCTAATTTGCGGCTTGCAGTTGGTACTTTAACTAGATCACTGTGTGTTTAAAACCTGGTAAGTACAACAGCACTGAAAGTAGTAAGTAAGAGACGATTTCCTAGCATGTCGGTCTCTGGGCCTCACATTTTGATATGGCATTAACATTTCATTTTAAAATGAATTGCACAGCAGAAATTAACACAACATTGAAAACCAACAATATTTCAATAAAATATATTTTTAAAAAATGAATTTGCATCCACTGCTCCTTCTTGAAAATAAACCAATAATCACCACACAGTTTATACATAGTGTAGAGTTTATATACTGTTTCTGGGAGTGTCCAAATGCCTTTCTGGGAAACTGGTACTATATATATATGTGTATATATAATCTATAACTTTATATATTATATTATAGCTAATATATAGTATACACACTATATTATATACATATTATATATGTATATATACACACACACACATATATATACATTGCAAGTGAGAGAAAGAAACACACGCAGAAAAATGAAAATCGCTTCCAGCAGGTGAAGTCACCTTTCTGGCTTGTCTGTGGACAGTGATCACTGGCACATGTGACTTTGGGAAAAGGGCAGCCTTAGCCTGAGGGCCAGTATGTTGATTTTGCCCCACTTCACCCTGTATGCATGGGCTTCCCAGGGGGCACTAGTGGTAAAGAACCCGCCTGCCAATGCAGGACACATAATGAGATGGGGGTTCGATCCCTGGGTCAGAAGATCCCCTGGAGAAGGAAATGGCAACCCACTCCAGTATTCTTGATGGAGAATCCAATGGACAGAGGAGCCTGCCAGGCTATAGTCCATAGGGTTAAAAGAGTGGGTCACAACTGAAGCGACTTAGCATGCATGCACCGTGTATGCAGCATTTGGGGGTGGTGGCGGGACAAGTGCGCCAAGTTTATGCTCTGCAGCAGTCACTCAACCATACAAATCAGAGACTGCATTTCTGCTTACTGAAACAAAAGGAATTTCATGTGTCTAAGTGGGACTTGAGTTTGCCTACTGAACAAAGCCTGGATAAAGATCTGGCAAGCCTCGAACTATGGAAACCAAAACATGGATTCTACCTCCTCACCAGTCATCGGCTCCCAAACCAATGACAAAGTAGTTCACAATTTTGTCCAAGAACAAACTGGGCAAGGTTTGTGAATTACTCCAGAGGAGGCCTCTTCAAAATGTGACAAACATATAAAATGTCACAGCTAACAAAAACTGGAATTATTTCTTACATAATTCATTCTGTCTCTGCACCCCGCACTTACAAAACAGACCACTTGTGTACAGTTGGAGGAAAACATGGTGTTTTTCCAGCAAGGCTCACAGTAGACCAGGTGTCTCAAGATTCTGGCTCTAGCGCTGCTGTGGGTGTGTGGCTGTAGGGAGAGGGGCTTGAGAAATTAATTTTGGGATTGAGGCATGTGGAACCTATTTTGATTTTTTTTTTCACATCTGAGTATGCCAGGCTTCCCAAGTTTAGACACGACCATCTGCAGAAGAATTGCCTTCCTTAAGTGGTTGACTTCTGTCTGCTGCTCTGTAAGAAGGCCCAGTTTGGCTTTGAAAGTGAAAGTTGCTCAGTCATATCCAACTCCTTGTGACCCCATGGACTATACAGTCCCTGGAATTCTCCAGCCCAGAGTACTGGAGTGGGTATCCTTTCCCTTCTCCAGGGGATCTTCCCAACCCAAGGATCAAACCCAGGTCTCCCACATTGCAGGCAGATTCTTTACCAGCTGAGCCACAGGGGAAGCCCAAGAATACTGGAGTGGGTAGTCTATCCCTTCACCAGCAGATCTTCCTGACCAGGAATTGAACTACAGTCTCCTGCATTGCAGGCAAATTCTTTACGAACTGAACCATCAGGGAAGCCCCAAGATCTACCCCAAATGCGTTCTGAAGCTGAACCTTTAAAAGCCACCCACCTTTCCCACCCTGACTTAAGTTATTTTCTTTATTTCATTCCCTGAGGGAGTCTATACCCAACTGGAAACTTCGTGTTCAACATAACATGTTCTGTAAACTAAGCTCCCCGTTGCCATGGCAATATACTCTGTTCACACAATTTTGCACTGAAAACTATACTCACATTTGTGACCATCTTTCTTTACTCTCTCATAACAATCTGTATTTTCAACATGCTTCTCCATCACTGGGGGAAGTAATCCACCTCCACCAGCCTAAGACCAACACACACAATCTATCCTTCACCCACGGACAAAACAAAGGAAGTGAAAGTGCTAATCGCTCAGTTGTGCCTGATTCCTGGCAACGCTATGAACTGTAGCCCACCAGGCTTCTCTGTCCATGGGATTTTCCAGGCAAGAATACTAGAGTGGGTTGCCATTTCTTTCTGTAGGGGATCACACATTTGTGACCATCTTTCTTTACTCTCTCATAACAATCTGTATTTTCAACATGCTTCTCCATCACTGGGGGAAGTAATCCACCTCCACCAGCCTAAGACCAACACACACAATCTATCCTTCACCCACGGACAAAACAAAGGAAGTGAAAGTGCTAATCGCTCAGTTGTGCCTGATTCCTGGCAACGCTATGAACTGTAGCCCACCAGGCTTCTCTGTCCATGGGATTTTCCAGGCAAGAATACTAGAGTGGGTTGCCATTTCTTTCTGTAGGGGATCTTCCCGACCCACAGATCAAACCTGGGTCTCCTGCACTGCAGGCAGTCTGAGCTACCAGGGAAGCCTGACAAAACAAAGAACAGACCGGAAAAGATGAATGAAGAATAATGGTATTTTCCTTTCACCTGGGAAATATTTCTTTGATCTTGGGAACTTAAGGACTTCTGCAGTCCATATAATAATCTGCAACCTTAGGTCATAAGGGACCAATGCCTCATAGGAAGCCACGTCATGCTGACCAAAAACGGCTCTAAAGTCTCCATATCTGTCAGGGTGGGAGAAGTGCCTGTGAGTCACAAGAACACTTCCCTTACTAATCACTGGACTTAAGACCCTGGTCAAGGCCCAGATCTCACCCTGAATTTCCATCCCACAAGGTGTTCTCTAGTTCACATTTTTGGGATGGTCAAGGTTGGCCTATTCCGACACACCAGGTAAAGGGAGGTGCATTATTTCAAACACACTTATCAATCATGGCTTTTTTCCTAAGAATCTTCTTGGTGTCATCCTAACAGAAACAGCCGTTTTGCAAACACTTCTACATACCCACAAGGAGATCGAGACAACTGCATATGAAAATGAGTATTTCCTTCTCCTACGAGTGCCATGCTTCTAAAATACAGTACGTTCCCGACATACACACCTTCACGTTGCCAACTTTCAAAGATGCGAACACACGTCCTCGTGTCCAGTCACATAAGTCAGCTCTCCTAAGTCTGGCTTCCATTGTCGTGTGCGTGCATCCCTACAAGTGGTTGTGCTTTTGTGTACTTTACAGTACAGTGCGGTACAGAGCACGGTGGTACAGGATCTTTATTTCAAGCCCGGGATGTCCAGAAGCAAGCGTAAAAGCAGCCGTGATATAGCTGGTACAACTGTCATTTTCAAAGTACTGTAAGATTTAAAATGGTTTTTGTGTTGGTTTGCTTTTTATGCTATTATCTGTGTGAGAAGTATTATAAACCTATTACAGTACAGTATTGTACAGACAGTTGTGTTAGTTGGGTACCTAAGCTAACTTTGTCATACTTGCTGTTTTGTTCAGTTGTGTCCAACTGTTTGTCACTCCATGGGGTGCAGCACACCAGGCTTCCCTGTCCTTCACCATCTCCCGGAGCTTGGTCAAACTCATGCCCACTGATTTGGTGAAGCCATCCAACCATCTCATCCTCTGCCACCCGCTTCCTTCTCTTGCCCTCAATCTTTCCCAGCCTCAGGGTCTTTTCCAATGAGTCAGCTCTTTGCATCATGGTACCTGGGCTAACTCTGTTGGACTTGCAAATAAACTGGACTTATAAATGCGCTCTCAGAATTCCTTCATGTGTAGGGGACTTACTGTAAGGGGAAAACATACACTGAAGAAAAGAAACACATATTTATATCCACTGATCAAATACTGAGACAAAGGAAGAAACTCCAAAAGCTGTTCATCAACCTCAGGGGGGCTGAAGAGCCTGGGTCCCGCAGCAGATATTCACTTAAATGTATGTGTTTTCCTCTGAAAAGCCTTGTAACAACAGACCTAGACTCTGCCCGAGCGCCTGCCTTCTGGCTCCCTCCTCACAAAAGGCTGATGCGGAATCACTCACCCTACCCGGGGCTGCCCCAGACAATGAACTGGCATCCGTCAGGAGTGACTTGTAAATGTGTCCCCTGAACCAGAAACTTCCCAGCCTTTGAGCTGCGCATAATTCATTCTCCAGATTCAGTACCATCAGGGGGGGAGGATTTAAACATTTCACCAAGGAAAGACTATCTCCAGATAATTCTCCATTCATCTCTTGCTTTTTACTTGTGACCTAGAACATGGCGGGGGCGGGGGTAGGGGGGAGGGTCTGGCTGGGGAGGGG
>SJXQ01007815.1:631890-688012 GCA_006408695.1 Aepyceros melampus
GGGTAGGGGGCAGTATCTGGCTGGGGAGGGAGAGCGGGACGGAGGGAGGCTGGAGTCACAGAGGGTCTCTGACAGACAAGCCTTGACGAGGTAAGAGGCGTTCTGGAAACTGTACTGGGTTTCATTGAAGACTGGGTATTAAGGCTTCCATTTAACTTGTGGAATAATTGATGGCTGCGTGGATTCCAGGGCTGGGAGGGGAATTTAAGAGGTCGTGTATTGTCTTCTTATTTTATTGTCTTCAGGTAATAACAACATACTGAAGCTACCATGGGCGGATGTAAATGTTTTATTTTTACAGGACTGTCTACGGGATAAGACAAAGAATGCAAAACTAACTCCTCTGGCACCAAGCCTCCTCCCGGGAACCTCCAAGTTGGGGAGAGGCCTGAGGGCAATTCTGACTTCAGACAAGGATGGCTGAGAAACATCAATGTATGCCCACAATTATATGATGCATAGATTGGATTAAAACACAGATACTGAAATATACCGATTTTTCCTCAAAATTAGGCTATTCACAATTTAGAGCTTTTTTTTAAATTGTGACTAGCCTAATTTTGAGGAAAAATTGGTATATTTCAGTACAATTTAGAGCTAGTGAAGAAAACCAGTGTAAAAGAATTTTAATACTAAGCTGCTTAGAGAAACATTGGCAAAAACATGAGTTTTATCAGAAGGCCCAAGAGCCTGCTCTTTATGCCAGGCTCTGTCAGACGCCCTACCACTGTGATTATTGACATGCCCTTCATTATCATTCACTGCTTGATGATGCTTTTCACGTGGGCACAAAGCTCCATGTCATCACACAATCGGAAGTCCTACTCCAGCTAATAACTGCCATCTCTCTCAGCAACAACGGAACAGAGAATACTACTCTTTTTTCAGGGTGTCCATCCCATTTACCACTAACTGTTCCTTTTTAAAACACAGATTAAGCTCCTTCCTGCCGTGTCACTAAGTATTCCAAGGTCAATTTTTAAAAACTAGGATATGATTGAAACACACAGATTTCTCTAATCTCTGCAAAATGAGATTTTCTACTAGCCTTGAAAATCAACCTCCATTTTAACAGCCGTGTCTTTACCTGGGTGAACCCCATCAGGTACTATTCAGTAAGTGGGTTCTTAGCTTGGATACCTCCAATAACTGTAAAAAAAAATGAAACAGAAATGCAACTTTCAAAATAGCATATACATATACGCATAACTGAAGCACTGTGCTGTGTATCTGAAACTAACACAACACTGTAAATCAACCATACTTCAATAATTAAAACAAACACCCCAAACCCACTCCTCCTTGGCTCCAGCCCCTGAAGTCCAGAGAGTGATTGTTTAGCTTGATGGAGACTTTGAGGTCAGGCTGAATGATGAAAGACAGAAAGCATTTGTGTTCATTTATTCAGTCAATGTGTGAAAATTGCATGCTAACTAAAAATTTGATTTTGTTTTTAAAAAAGCACATACATGTTTTGAGGTTTTCAATTCATAATTAACAGTTAATAGCTATGGCCTTGAAATGACTTGGAAACTTGGCTCTTACCCAAAGAATGAAGAAATTCGGGAATTCTTAAAAAAGTTCTTCGTGGCATTCATAATATTCATGGCCATGAATGAAATGTAACTGCAACAGTCTAAGGCCTTAAACACACACACACACGGCATGTATTTCTTCATATGGTCAGAAATGCAACTGATTATAAGGGATTACATTTGCCTAAATGTCCATCTGTTTCAAACAGTGGGTGGCTTGGTCCCTGCTCTGAAAATAACTTCCATGACCTGCAGCTCATTCCCATGCCACAGGCTTGGCTGGCCTCTGCAGGGCACCACCTTTTGCCCAGTCCCCTGCACCCCCCTCAACTTGGCTCTCAGTACATCCACTAGGTCTTGACCATATGCCTGCTGTTTACTTTCCCAGCCCTACCTGGCCCTGTTCCCTCTCCCCCTGACCTTAGCTCTCTCCCATGATCCTAACCATTTCCAGTCAGGTCCCAGCCTGCCCACCCAGCACGACCCTGGGTCCACCATTCAGAGTTGCTCCACCATAGGGAAGGGGGGGCGGTCATGTTCATCTGTTAACACTCCTCCCACCCCCGCTTAAAACCGGGTGCATAAGACCTAGTAGAAGCAGAGTGAAGTAAGTCTGAAAGAAAAACACCAATACAGTATATTAACACATATATATGAAATTTAGAAAGATGGTAACGATGACCCTATATGCGAGACAGCAAAAGAGACACAGATGTAAAGAACAGACTTTTGGACTCTGTGGGAGAAGGCGAGGGTGGGATGATTTGTAGAATAGCACTGAAACATGTGTATTATCATATGTGAAACAGATCGCCAGCCCAGGTTTGATGCATGAGACAGGGCACTCAGGGCTGGTGCACTGGGATGACCCTGAGGGATGGGATGGGGAGGGAGGTGAGAGGAGGGTTTAGGATGGGGGACACATGTACACCCATGGCTGATTCATGTCAATGTATGGCAAAAACCACCACAATATTATAAAGTAATTAGCCTCCAATTAAAATAGATTTTTTAAAAAAGAGGTAGCAGAAGAATGTGCAGTGACCACATGAACACTCCATCAATGCCAAGCAAAGTCAGGTGTGGGGCAAATTTTGTTAGAAGTGACCCCCACCTCCTGGTTCCGAACTATTTTGTACTCTTGGTGGTACTGGCTCCTCCTTGGGTACTTATCATTCTCAGGTGCCTGACTTCCCTAAACCTTCTCATATAAAAAAGAAAAAACAAACAAATGAAGGACGACAGCTTCACATCGTCCCTAATCCTCTGGGATAACTGCGCTCAAGATCTTACTTGAAAGAGGAGGCCATTCCCAGCACTTGGCATGCTGGGCTGCATCCCATGCTAAAGGTTCCCTCCTCAGTGAGCCTTCCCTGACCTCCTCTGAAGTGGCCTCCTCCAGGGACCCTTCCACCACACTGCTCTTTCCTCCATGATACTAACACAATCTGTTGATTCTTTTGTTGGCTTACTGTCTCTCCACTACCTCGTGCCCCCATAAGGTTACCTCTCTGAAGGCAGGTTCTTTATAAATCTATTTTGTTACTGCGTGCCTTCTATGCCTAGAGGAGTGCTCAGCACATAGTGAAAAGTGTGAAAGCATTCTTCACTCAGTTGTGTCCAACTCTTTGTGACCCCACGGACCATAGCCCACCAGGCTCCTCTGTCCATGGGATTCTCCAGGCAAGAATATTGAAGTGGGCTGCCATTTCCTCCTCCAGGGGATCTTCGTGACCCAGGGATTGAACCTGCGTCTCTTGCATTGCGGGCAGATTCTTCACCATTTGAGCCATAGTCTCCTACGTCTTGAGGCGTGCCAAGCACATAGTGGGTACACAGGAAGGAAAACCTGAGTGGATGCATGTGGGGAGGATTTCGTGGGGAGGAGAAAGTCTCAGGGCTCCTGATATCATACCAGGGAAACCCACTGTTCATACATGTCTCTAGTGCTGTGTGACACAGTCAGGAGAGGAGAAATCAGGGTTGAGTAGATTAAAGGACTCTGGTGTCTGATGTCTAAAAGAAAGAAGGCAACAGAGAAACTTGCCATTCTTCACATCTCCAGTATGAACTGCACACTCACTGTGTGTGCATACTTCAGCTTCATGAGAGCCCTGACCAGGGGCACCGGCTGCCAACCCCAGAGCTACCACCGACCAGTCAGGTGAACTGGGGCACAGGTGCCTCCCTTCTTTGGCTCGCCTTTCCTTCCCAGGAGTAACAGCTAACACTCACCTTCTCATTTACTCTTCACAACAACGCTGTGTGCCAGGCGCAGAGCTTATGCCATGAGGCAGACAAGGTGCACAGATCGGGGGAGGGAGGGTTAGTCACTCCCCTGGTCACAATAATCAAACGCAACAGCTGGGATCTGGGCCGAGGGCCGATTCTAGGATCCCTGCCCTCAACCAAGTCCCTTTCTGCTCTCGGGTTTTATTACGTCACGAGAGTTAGGTGAGCCCTAACTCCAAATGAGACCTCCGAATGAGAACACAATTGTGGTCTTTCGCCACCGCCATTCCTGATTTTACGTATATTTTTAATTGGAGGTTATTGCTTTACAATGCTGTGCTGGTTTCTGCTTACAACATCGTGCATCAGCTGTAAGTATGCACATATCCCCTCCCTCTGACCACTCCCCCATCCCAACCCCGTGGGTCATCACAGGGCACCGAGCGAGCTCCCTGCGCTATGCAGCAGCTTCCCCCAGCTGCCTGTTTCACACACGGCAGCATACACACGTCAGTGCTCCTCTCTCGGGTCATCCCACCCTTTCCTTCCCCCGCTGTGTCCACAAGCTCATTCTCTATGTCTGCATCTCTATTCCTGCCCTACGAATAGGTTCATCAATACCTTTTTTCCAGATACAACTGTGGCCTTGAATAAAACCATTTTTTTCTTTTTTAGTGTTACCAAGGCCCACGTTTTCCCTTTAATCAAGATGATTTCTTAACATAGGTTTTCCCAAAGAAGAGCTTGCAATGGAGAGATGTGATGACTAGCTTTACTCAGTTTAATGCTGGGAATAGTTTTTGGCTCAAAAGCCTACCAGCTGTAACATATAAGGCATGTTAATACTTGAGGAATCACCAGCTTTTACATTTCTACTTACTGCACATCTTGGACTCAGGTCTCTCAATTTGCTTTCTGTGGTAGCTTAGATAAAATGGATAGAGGCCACATACCTGATTGCTGCTTATAATTTTTTTCAACTAATAAAAGACTTCAGATGGATGTCCTGACTACGTGTTCAGAAAAATCAATCTCTTAAAAACCAACAAAAACGACAAAGCTCTTGGTATCTCACTCCTAGAGACTGGTGCCTATCCAAAGGTCTGTATTTACATTGTGGCAAAATTTGTTTTTAAACTCATGAGAACATTCTGACATAGGAAGTGAAGTACCAATAAAATCAAGCCTAAAAGAAGGAGGGAAATACAGGCCACTGTTCCAATATGTCCTGGTGAATTTAATTCTAAAATGGGTGATGGACATTCACATACCCCCAGCCTTCTTCATGCCACCCACTCTTAATCCTTTCCTTAAGTTTCTTAAATATGACCTTTGGTTGACAAGTACGATCGGCTTCTACCTCAAACCCACTCCACAACCCCAGAGGACATCCTGTGAATTACGTCCAAGACGGCTGCAGGTCATGAGCACAGGAAATGGAAATTTGGGTCCAAGATTAGTAAAGTTCAGCCAAACTGGTGTAGCGGTGGGGAAATACCATCAAAGCTAGGAACACTGTTTCATCACCAGTTCCCCAAGCCATCATTCCCGAAACTTCCCTTCCCAGGTGAAATGATTCATTTAAGCCAGAGAATAGATTTCCCTCTTATCTGTCCACAATTCCACCCCAGAGTCAGAGTTCATCCTTCTTCCCCTCCTGCCCCAGTTTCCTGCTTACTCTTGTCTGGGCAACCAGACACCAATCCCGTCTGCCTTGTACTGCAGTAAAAGAGGGTTTTGTTTTTTTTTAAGGCAATAAAGTCATTTACCATTTATTTATGTGAATGAAGAAAGGGTTGATAGACTTGCATCAAAAGACCCAGAAGCCCCTGACAAAAATCAGTTCGTAAACACACACACACACACAACACATACACTTCATTTGCAACACCTCTCCGCTTTCCTGTCTGCTGTCTGACCCACGTCGAAGGTGAAAACATTTCCAGCATCAGTGCAGAAACACTGTAATTCTCAAAAGGAAGTACAAAACACTGAGCGTGTGGGTAAAAAGTGGCTAAGAAGTATACCATGTTCAAACTGAATCAGGTACAGAGATACCAGAGGGACAGCCACGGTCAGACCTCTGGGTCTGGGAACAGAGGATGCATAGCAGTTTCTTGAACTGGAGCTTCCTTTTTTGATTCTGCAGTACTATGTTATGAGGACTCATGGGAGCAAAGGACAAAATTTAAGATACTGTTGTAGTTTAATAAATGTGTGGGATTACGGTCTCTGCTACATTTGGAATGTTTTGTTAAACCTGGGATAAAAATGGAAAAGTAACAGCTGATTAATGAGCATTCAGAAATAATTAAGGAAAAGGAAATTACTTACCAGACCACATAAACTACTTGACAAAATAACCGAGATGTTACTGGAGACAGGAAAGTCTAAAGGCATTCGGAAAGTAGATGACATGAGTGCTAGAGTGAATGTGTGTTAAAAGTTACCCAGCATATGAGACAATGTGAGGTTTGCAAAGTGCCTCCCCATTCTGTCCCAAACCCTAGTTTCTAGGTTCCTAAAATTAATTTAACTTAGAGACTTTGAAACATATTTAAAAAATTAATCTGAATCAGCAATTGAGTATAAGTATCACTTCTGAAGGGGGCAGGGGGTTCCCCCACGCAACTCAGTGGTAAAGAAACCACCTGCAAATGCAGAAGACACAGGTTCGATACTTGGGTCAGGAAGATCCCCTGGAGTAGGAAACAGCAACGCACTCCAGTATTCTTTCCTGGAAAATTCCATGGACAGAAGACCCTGGTGGGCTACAGTCTATGGGGTCCCAAAGAGTCAGACATACCTGACTACGGCAGAGGGCAGACTTAAACCAAAGACCTGGTTGACCCAGTGTCTCAAAGACCAGTTTACATTACTTCAGTCTCAGCTACTGTTATAATGTAACAAGCACAATAAACATAATTAATATCATAAAAATATTGACTCCATATATTTGTGTGTATATATACTACAAAGGAATAATTCCTATTTTAAATTAAAGTTTAAAAAATCATAATAGTTTGATGAAACAAAGAAAACAAATTCAAGGTAGAATGCTTATTAAAAAAAAACCTATTTTTTAAAAGTAGATGTCAAAGTGTTATTTTAAAAAATATTTTTTATATTGAAAATCAGCATGTTTTTAGTAGAGAAAAAGTAGAAAATTAAGATAAAAATTAAAGATCTTTTAGATGAGAAAAAGTTGAGTGTGTATTTTATACATGTACATTTATAAAAATGATTACACATGCACACGTGTGTGGCACGTATGCTCAGCAGTAAAGAATTCACCTGTAATGCATGAGGCTCAGGTTTGATCCCTGGGTCGGGAAGATTCCCCTAGAAGAGGAAATGGTAATCCACTCCAGTATTTTTGCCTGGAGATCCCATGGACGGAGGAGGCTGGCAGGCTACAGTCCGTAGACGTGCAAGGAGTCGGACACGACTGAGCGACTGAGCACACACATATACAATGGACTGAATAGCATCACCCACTCCCCTAGAAATCATGCCCACTCAAAACCTCAGAACATGGTCTTATTAGGAAATACACTTTGCAGACTTAATTAGCTGAGATAACGTTAGAGTTTTAAATTCAATGACTTGCATTTTTTATTTTTTTGCGAATTGAGGTTTATCTGGGGCAAAATGAGGACTTCAGCCTGGGAGACAGCACCTCAGATAGCTCTGAAAAACTGCTCCAAAGAGGTAGGGAAGGAAGGTTAATATATGTGCCTTTGGTGAAGGGGGACTTCAGTGCAATCAAGCACTTATTGTACAAACGATTTTCTGCCAGTCAAGAGGAGTTGATGTCACCATGAAGGGAATGAGTCCTTTTCTAGATATGAGGAGATGCGAGGATTGGGAACAGGAAACCAATTCCTGAAAATACCTGACTTTCTGAAGACCTGTTCCACCAGTTTCCCTGGAGTACAAAGTGTGTCATTCTCGACCCTGAACTCCCTTCAAGGGCATGCAACAACTTGTATTCTTAGGAGAACACTGTGTGGAGACACAGAAAGACACAGACACACAGGGAAGGAGGTCATGTGATAACAAGCCTCGCGGCTACAAGCCAAGGAACGCAGAAGGCAACCTGGCAGGAAGAGGCAAAGAATGATTCCCCCTCAGGGCCTTCGGAAGGGAGCACAGCCCGGCCAGCACCTTTATTTCTGACCTCCAGCCTCCACAACTGTGAGGCAGTGCACTTCAAGCCGCCAGTGTGTGGCCATTTGTTAGAGCAGCCCTAGGACGTCTATACAATACTTACACACTTTTGTACTCATCAGCTTGTTTCTCTTAACACATTGTGAGCATTTTCCACGTCTTCTCTGTGTGTGGCATCCGCACTTAGATTGTCATTGTTCAGATATCTCATAATACACCTGAGTTCAGATTTTCTGTTACATATTTAATTTATTGAACTTCTAGTTTGGTCGTTTCCTCTCTTCTTCAATTAATTATTATTTCAAGACAACAGAACTGATGGTCAGTTAAATGCTAACCATGATCAAATCATTGTTGGCTCACGTAAAAAGACCTGGAAGTTCTTCCACGTCCTAAAATTCTTTGGGTGATTCTGGAGTTAGCTTTAGCTATTTGCTAGTTATTGTTCTTAAAGCCAAATGGACAGCATCAGTTCTGGGTTCCCTTGTTAACAGGAAAGGAAGCAAGCAATCATCTCTTTAAAAAAAAAAAAAAAAAAAGGCATGTCCTTGGCCATCGTAAACTAAGGGAATCACAGGATGTCCTGTCGAATGGTATTTGGCTTCCTTTCATGGAACAACCTCAACGAAAGCAAAAAGGAAAACTCTCAAACTCTCAACTGCTACTCCAGTGGCTTGTAACTTGCTCAGTCCTAAACAGAACACAGAAAACAGTCATCTATGACCAAGAGAGCAAGAGATTACTGCCATTATGGAAGCTGTAACTCATGTGAAATCTGGCCTCATGGTTTTGCAATAAAATGAGTAAGTGATAGATGAAAGATGTTGCGCTCAAAATTTACTAGAAGACCTAGGGCATTTGTGAAATAATAAGTGACCTTTATTTCATAGTATATTTGGATTTTGAAACATATGTGGTTAAGAAATTTGGTTTTTGGCTGCAAAGATTTGGGAAGCCAAGCACTCCCTTTTGAAAATCACAAGGGTCCTCAGCCGATCCTTTCAGGTAAATCTAGGACCTTACTGAGCTTATGGGGCTTACCTGGTGACTCAGATGGTAAAGAAGCCACCTGCAATGAAAAAGACCCTGGTTCAATCCCTGAGCTGGGAAGATCCTCTGGAGAAGGGAATGCCTATCCACTCAAATATTCTTACCTGGAGAATCCCATGGACAGAGAAACCTGGTGGGCTATAGTCTATGGGGTCGAAAAGAATCAGACATGACTGAGTGACTTCCTTGAGCTTTAACTTTCTAGTTTCTAATTCTATTGCTACTTGAGGCAACTTCTCTTTAAGGGTTTTAAGAAGTCAGGAGCCAGTCTGGGCAACAAGAACAAAAAATGTCAAATGAGACAGAATGAGGAGTGAGCAAGAGTTGGGGGAATGTTAGCCTAAGAATTTAAAAAAGGGGGCAGGGAATGGCATGTAACACTTTGATTATCCTGGGCAAAATTTCTGAAATATGGAAATGGTTCCTTGCTCCCTTTAAAGAGGAAGACATTTCTACCCACATTTTCCTTTTAAATTCAATGGTGTAAAATCTGATATGGTGTTAAGTACAAAGAAAAGACTATGTACAGAACTATAGTGTTCACAGAATTAAAAGAGTATTTCATATATGTCAAGATCTCAAAGAAAACATAGCTCCAAAATTTAACTTTCATATACACTTTTAAAGTGGCTTTAGTAGCTTTTCCCGAGTTAAAAATAACAATCCAGTTATTATTTTGAAGTTTATTTTAATATAATCATTTAGTATGTACTTACTGAGAACTGGACCTAATTTCCAGAAGAAGCGTTGTGGATAAAGAACAGGTAGAAACACTGACTCCTTTTCTTAAAAGGTTTAGATTCAGGTTAAGAACACAGGACTCAAACTCACTGAAATCTAAGTTAAGACCATATTATAGTAAAATAAACCACCTAATCTTTTTTATTAAAATAGGCAAAAGATCTGAACACACACTCCACTAAAGAATGTATACAAATGACCAGTAAACACATAAAAGACACTGAATATCATTAATAATCAAAATATAAATTAAAATCTCAGCAGGATACTTGTCCACATCTGTAAGGATGGCCAGGTTTAAAAGACTAACAATACCAAGTGTTGGCAAGGACGTGAAGCAACTGGAACTCTCCTACACTTCTGGTTCAGTTCAGTTCAGTTCAGTCGCGCAGTCGTGTCCGACTCCTTGCGACCCCATGAATCGCAGTACGCCAGGCCTCCCTGTCCATCACCAACTCCCGGAGTTCACTCAGACTCACGTCCATCGAGTCTTGATGCCATCCAGCCATCTAATCCTCGGTTGTCCCTTTCTCCTCCTGCCCCCAATCCCTCCCAGCATCAGGGTCTTTTCCAATGAGTCAACTCTTCGCATAAGGTGCCCAAAGTACTGGAGCTTCAGTTTTAGCATCATTCCTTCCAAAGAAATCCCAGGGTTGATCTCCTTCAGAATGGACTGGTTGGATCTCCTTGCAGTCCAAGGGACTCTCAAGAGTCTTCTCCAACACCACAGTTCAAAAGCATCAATTCTTCTGCGCTCAGCCTTCTTCACAGTCCAACTCTCACATCCATACATGACCACAGGAAAAACCATAGCCTTGACTAGACGGACCTTAGTCGGCAAAGTAATGTCTCTGCTTTTGAATATACTATCTAGGTTGGTCATAACTTTTCTTCCAAGGAGTAAGCGCCTTTTAATTTCATGGCTGCAGTCACCATCTGCAGTGATTTTGGAGCCCAAAAAAACAAAGTCTGACACTGTTTCTACTGTTTCCCCATCTATTTCCCATGAAGTGATGGGAGTGCCCAAAGTACTGGAGCTTCAGTTTTAGCATCATTCCTTCCAAAGAAATCCCAGGGTTGATCTCCTTCAGAATGGACTGGTTGGATCTCCTTGCAGTCCAAGGGACTCTCAAGAGTCTTCGAATGTGAAATGGTACAACCACTTTGGACAGCTATTCCTTAAGTGTCTCAAACAGCAATTATATTGCCCAACCATTCCACTCCTAGATATTTATTTCAGAAAAATGAAAACATTTGTTCCACAAAGATTTATACATGAATATTCACAGAAGTTGTATCCATAATTGCTAAGAACTGAAACTAACCCAAATGTTCACAAGCTGGTGACTGATAAAATATGGTTATAGCCATATTACTTTGCCTACCAAGGTCTGTATAGTCAAAGCTATGGTTTTTCCAGTAGTCATGTACAGATATGAGAGTTGGACAATAAAAGAGGCTGAGCAGCGAAGAATTGATGCTTTTGAACTGTGGTGCTAGAGAAGACTCTTGAAAGTTTCTTGGACAGCAAGGAGATCAAACCAGTCAATCCTAAAGGATATCAACCCTGAATATTCACTGGAAGGACTGATGATGAAGCTCCAATACTCTGGCCACCTGATGCAAAGAGCCAACTCATTGGAAAAGACCCTGATGCTGGGAAACACTGAAGTCAGGAGGAGAAAGGGATGACAGAAGATGAGACGGTTGCATGGTATCACTGATTCAATGGACACGAGTTTGGGCAAACTCCAGGAGACAGTAAAAAACAGGGAAGCCTGGTGTGAGGCAGTCCATGGGGTCACAAACAGTCAGACATGCCTGTGCAACTGAACAACAACAAAGCCACACAACAGAATACCACTCGGCCGCAAAGAGCAATGAGCTTTGTGGCCGAGTTGTATTCATCCATGCTGGGTCAATCTCAAAATCATTATGCCAAGTAAAATAAGTCAGACACTAAAGAGTACAATCCGTATGATCCCATTTATACAAAAGGTAATCTAATCTAGCGTGACAGAAAGCAGAGCAGTGGTTACCTTGCTGTGGACAGAGGAGCTATGAACTGCAAAGGATACCAGGAATCTTTTGGGAGTGATGGATTCAAGGGCATACATACCACCAATACTCACTGACTCATTATACCTTAAACAAATGTAAGTCACTGTATGTAAAATTAATTCTTAATCAAGTTGGGAAGGTGGGGAGATCACAGTATAATTTGTTTGAATTTTTTCCGGACTGAAGTTGGACTTTTAATGAACAACTGCTATGTGTCAGGTATTGTAAGAGGTAGTATGGACACAAAGATCATAGTTTATTATAAAGACAGGGTAAAAGAGCACACTGAAATGACAAGCAATAATACTAGCTAATATTCTGAAAGGCATTTTACTTTGCACCATTCAACTGCTTGGAATACTTTATATTCTGCATCTCATTTAAGTCCTCATTGAAAACTGTGAAGTTGATGCTATTATTACTTCCATTTGCGCATTAGGAAAATGAGGCTTAGGGAGGCTAAAAAATTTGCCCTGGATGACACAGTTTGAAAAGGGTGGGGCTGGGATAGAGAATAAGTCTGAGGCCAGAGCCCAGGCTTCGCCTGCTACCCCTTCCTGCTTCTCTGAGCAGCAATCTGGGACTCTGAGTGCCTCAATTGGTCCTAATGGGAGGTAGACCACGTCCTGAATGGGAGGTGAGGAGGCCATGACCCTCATCACACAGGCTGTAAGTGTGTTCAGCTGTTACTCACGCTGACATCTTACAGTCGGTGATCCGATAAAGCTATCTGCCTGTGAGAAATTCCAGGGAGAGGGATACTGGCTTTCCAAACACCAAACCTGCTTTTGCACTTATTGTTGTGTTGCCAGCCCTGCTAAGGGATGTTGGAAAGGCTGACTCCTCCTGTCCTCAGCCTCCTTGCCTGGGTGGCTGATGATGCTCATCTCTCTTTCCTTCTCCCTGAAGAAGACGTGATCGAGGGACAGATGTACTAGGTCCCCAGAAACAGAAAGGGCCAGGGGGCGGGGCTGACACATCCCCCGCCCCCGCCCCCCAAGAGCCCTCTTCCTGCGCTCCCCTCCCCCACCCACACAGCACCCACCAATCGCGCCCTCTTCCGCTTCCTCCTTCTCTAGCAGAGCACAGGCTCCACAAGCTTTCTATTTCACGGTTACTGCCGGTGAGCAGCAGGTCCCGAGAGCTGGGATAATGTATTCAAAGCTCTCCTTTTGTTTTATTCTTAATTGGTCAGTCTCCCTGGCATCCACTCAGCCTTCACCCAGACGGGAGGGGGAGGGGCAGGGGGCAGGGAGGGCTTGTGAATGCAGAGGGCCGGCTTCCTGGCTGGCGTCTAGCACCATCGCGCACCATCACGGGTTGGAGAGGGGGGCGGACGTCAAGGCCAGATATCACTCAATAACTTCCATAAGGTGGGGAGACTTCAGACTCAGAAGTGGGGGCAGGGTGGGGGCGGTGTGCAGAGGACAGCAGCAGAATGCCTAGAAAAATGGCCAAAACCTGCCACTGCAAACTCTAGGGCCCCTGCACAATACCTGAGACACACCAGGTGCTCAATAAATGAGGAGGAAAACATCCAAAGAGGATACTGACAGTGATCTTCACAGAAGATAATTTTGCAGTCAGAGCAAGATTCATGGAGCACACTAAGCAGGCTGGCCGCATCAGAAAAAACAACACCGACTGCAGCTCTGATGGACTCTGGAGAAAACGAAACAAAATATGGACTATGCATTTGCTCCGTGTGAAACCTCAAGAGGTGGATGCCACGGCCGCGTGTAAGAATGGTACTTGGGTCAGGCAAATCTTTAACATCATCCATGTGATTTCAGCAAGGATATTTTGAGATGCTTTCCAACACCTTTCTGCACGTAAAACTCACTGTGAAAAATCAAAACTCATTTAATTTTCAAACTGCCACTAAGGGGTTAAGTGAAACACCACTGTTTGATTAGGCAGTGCATTTTACATAGTTTTCCGATTTCTTTTTTTCCAAACATGGTAAGGCACCCAGGGACCTATTATCTGTCCAGTCCCATTGTGACACGTGTCCAGTTCTACATGGTTAACATTCTTCCAGTTTCTCCATGCCCACTAAGGAAATATGAATATATACATTTTCTTTCTTTTCTTTCTACTGCACTAATTTTAACATAGTGATGCTTGATAAAAATACCATAAAATTTGGAGGCTCAAAAGAGATAAGCATTTTATTTTTCCTCAAGTAAGGGAGAAGTAACCTCCCCACTACCACCACGTATGTCATTCAACAATGCTCAAACCTATGCCATGGGGCTGTATTAAAACTTATACACAGAGGTCACAGTAGGGAACACACACACTCAAACACAGTTTTTATCTACAGGTGCCATTACTGAAAGCTCCTCAAAGCTGTGGTGGTGGTTTAGTTGCTAAGTCGTGTCCAACTCTTTGGGACCCCATGGACTGTAGCCTGCCAGGCTCCTCTGTCCATGGGATTCTCCAGGCAAGGATACTGGAATGGGCTGCCATTTCCTTCTCCAGAGGATCTTCCCGACCCAGGAATCAAATCCAGGTCTACTGCACTACAGGCATATTCTTTACCAAATGAACTACAAGGGTAATTTTGCCCTTGCTAAGTTATCAGCACAAGAGTCACAGAATTACTTTCCTGGGGTCGGTGGTACCTCTCCACCTCAGATTCCTCCAAACACTGCCTTCCTGCCTGCTGTCCCAAGATTTAGAGGTTTTTTCAAGAAAGGGCTATGCATGATTTATATATATATATATATATGTATTTTTTTTTTTTTTTGGCTGCGCCACATGGGATCTTAGTTCCCTGACCAGGGATTGAACCTGCACCCCCTTCAGTGGAAGCATGGAGTCTTGACCACTGGACCACCAGGTAAGTCCCCTGTGTGACTTGTTTTTGAATTCAAGTGCTCAGCTCAGAGTATGACATATAGAAGGAACCTGGTGAGTCTGCTGAAAGAACAGATTCTTAGATGAATTCTGGCTTAAATTTTAATAAAGCTACAACTGTATATTTACAGAGTGGAAATTTAAAAGATTTTATTATCGGCAACCTGAAAACATGATCTGGCTTCTAAACTGACAAAAAGGAAGTAGCCTGGGGAGAGGGAGAGGAGCCCCTGTGAGTGGCTGCACTTTCTCCTGATTTGAAAGTGAAAGTGTTAGTCGCTAAGTCATGTTGTATGTGACTCTCTGCGACCCCATGGACTGTAGCCCATCAGGCTCCTGTGTCCACGGGTTTCTCCAGGCAAGAACACTGGAGTGAGTTGCCATTCCCTTCTCCAGAGGATCTTCCTGACTCTGGGTCTCCTGCATCGCAGGCAGATTCTTTACCGTCAGAGTTACCAAATTCGAACCTTGCAGGGAACCACGTGGGAGGGCTCCTGGATGAGGGGATACTACTGTTTGTAATCAGAGTAGAACTGTGACACTAAGAACACCTCCTTGAGATGTCACTGCCCCTGTGACTTTAGACAAATTATCTCTCAGGGCTTTGCCAGGGCAGGCTAACTCTTAAGAATGAAAAATTAATGTTAAAAAAGAAAATCAAACACTACTTCTAGGAAAAAATAAAACGGATCGCAGAAACCTAAGGTGTGCCTCACAGGAAGAGCACTGTCATTTTAAGAAGGACTTAACATCAAGCGCTGGCCATAAACCTCAGGACCAACTCTGTGCGCGAGATCCCACATTTCACAGACTTCTGTCAATGTACACTAAATATTTACAACGCGTTCTCTTCATTTTCAAGCCTCTCACCCTGTTCCTCTTCTGTTTCAAGTCATGGCACAAACCTGGCTCTTTGGCACATTTACCTGCTCAAAGCAAATGAGGTCTCAGAAAGACTGAGCTCTCATCACGTTTCCTTTATGAGATAATTACACAAAAGCATCTATCACGAAAAGCAGTCATCAGGTTGACCATCCTATGCACCTGTTACCACCTTTGGATCCTTTAGGAAAAAAAAAAATAATGCTTTAAATAAGTGCGTCCTGGTTCAAATGAGTAAGATCCTAATTAGGCTGGGGAGATATGACACTGAAAATGTACAAGTATTTTTTTTTCTTCTCAGTAACCTACTAAAAAATTATTTCTGGTGGCCTATAAAACCCTGTTTCATCTTTACTGCAGTAATGAGTTATTTCCATTAAAATGAGTTATCTTTGGGGATGCATCTAACAAAAACATGTTTAGGAGCCATGTCTCTGATACATGCTATAAGGCGAAAGCACATAATTTCAGTTTTTGCCTATGTGAACTGTAGGCTTCCATTCTGCATTCTCTCAACATAATATGAATTGCAAAGGTCAAAAACTAGGAGATGAACAATCAGAATTTTAAAGTGAGCTATGAAATGAGGTTCCTGTGATACCAATGGGGGTTGTGTGGAGGGTTCCAAGACAAAAAGTTTCTGGAAGAGTGCTTAAGATACTAGATGAGAGACATAAACACTCCTGGGTACACATCAGGAAAAAACGAACACTAATTCAAAAAGGCACAGGCATCCTAGTTTCATAGCAGCATTATGCACAACTGCCAAGACTTGGAAACCACCTGTCCACTGACAGAGGACTGGATAAAGAAGATGAAGTATACACAGACAATGGAACACTACTCAGTCATGAAAAGGAATGACATTTTGCCATCTGCACCAACATGGATGGCCTTGGAGAGTATATGCTAAGTGCAAAATACTGTATGGTATCACTTACCTGTGCATTCTAAAAAAACAAGCCAGTGAATATAAAAAAGAAGCAAATTAATAGATACCAAAAACAAACCAGTAGTTAACCCTGGGGAGAGGAGAGGAGGAGGGGCAATATAGGGGCAGGGAGCTGAGAGGCACAATCTATTAGGTACAAAATATGCTCAAGGATAGATTGTACAACACAGGAAATACAGCCAATGTTTTATAATAACTATAAATGGATATAACCTGAAAAATTGTGACTCACTATATTATCTACCTGTAACATATATAATATTGTACAGCAAATATACTTCAATAAAAAAGGATACTAGATGAGTAGGACACATGGTATCTGAAAGATAGCCCCAAGTCAAGAAGAATGGAATTATTCTAACATACATATCCTAACAAATTTCATTGTGGAAAAACACTGTTCACAGGAGAGGAGTAAATCAATTCCTTTAAAGTGAAATTGACAAAATTTGAAAGTAAAGCAATCCACAACATCTGGGTTAAACTCTCAGTCCACACCAGAACCTGCCATCGAAGGGATCACTTTCCAGCTGTAAGAAAAATGGCACCGGAGCCCTGAGGGGCATTCTGAGCAGTGTCATCAGCTGGCATTAAGTGACTCCTGAGGATCCTTCCCAGTGAAATGCCAGACACTCTGCTTCTGAGTTTGAGAGGATTGAAAGAGTGTAAATTCTATACAGCAGCCACCCTTTTGGCCTGGTAACTGTGAAGCTGGCATCTGTATATCAAGAAGCCATCATCTGACCTAAGTACCAACACTGTTATGGGAAGAAGTTGCACTGACTGCTTCTACTGAGGGAAAATGCCTTGAGCCAGGAACATCTACCTCCCTTGTCCTGAGCCCTACAACAGAGCCGGAGACATCTCTCTATTAGAGCAAATGAAGTGTTCCCTAAGGATTCTGGACACTGCAGGGTGGGGCACTGGAGGATTCCATTTTCCCTTCAACTCTCACTGCAAAACAGGAGCTCGATTCCAGCATGCACTTCCGTTATTACGCTGTCTTTCAATCAACATGCTTTCAATTTTCAAGTTCCGGTCACCCTGCCTGCCTTCTAATGCTCCTATCCCACGGGAAAATTCTATCCAATGAAAATTCTGATTCTACAGACTCCACTCCTTTCACCCAAATAGCTGGTCTCCGACAGGGTCTTTTAGCTTCCTACAACATACTGGCCTTGTGAGGATCTTTTTCTACTTTGAGTCACTGTGGGCTCAGAAAGCGCAAACCACTTCTGCTATCAGACCAAGCCAAATATTCACAACAAAGTAAACCTGTTACAGAATGAGCGGCTCAGATATCTGACTTTGCTACAACTCAAGGTCCTTCGAGGGGCATCTGGCAGAGAGCGTGGCCAGAGTGAGATTCTCAAACATTTGTTAAATTAATCCTCCAAACCACACAGAATATTTAGATAGTCCCACTATTTCCCCCTCCACTAATCTGAGGGATTATTCACTGCAGCTTCAAGCGGTCTCTGTATATACAGGAAAGATACTGAATATGGAAATCAACCTCCTAAATTCAGAGGATCATCTCAAACCATTGTTCTGCTAAAACGATGCTCCCGTAAACACAAGAGACCAGTGGCAACCACTGCTGAGCAGGGGTGAGGGCCCCAGGAGGACCATCTCCTTTAACAGACTCTCCAACAAAGGACCCTGAAAAGAAGTTCAAAAATTGGGCGCCTAGGGCTTCCCTGGTGGCCCAGTGGTTAAGAATCCCCCTTGCAATGCAAGGGACACCAGTTCGATTCCTGGTCCGGGAAGCTCCTACACGCCTCGGAGCAACTAAGTCTGTGCGTGCCATAACCACTGAAGCCTGTGTTCCCTAGAGCCCACGCTCCGCAACAAGACAAGTCACCTCAAAGAGAGCCCGAGTGCTGCAACTAGAGAGTAGCCCCCCAACTCCCACGCTCACTGCAACTAAAGAAAGCACGTGAATAGCAACGAAGACTCAACACAGCCAAAAAGAAAATAAATACACTGGGCACCTAACAATTAAGGAAGTTTCCCTGGTGGCTCAGTCAGTAAAGAATCTGCCTGCAAAGCAAGAGACCGCCTGCAAAGCAAGAGACTGCCTGCAATGCAAGAGACCTCAGTTCAATCCCTAGGTTGGGAAGATCCCTGAAGAAGGAAATGGCAAACCACTCCAGTATTCCTGCCTAGGAAATTCCATGGACAGAGGAGCCTGGTGGGCTACAGTCAAGGTATCTAGGAACCCTTTAAAAATAGTAAGAAAAACGTTAAGGACAAAAATCAATATTTTCAAAAACCTCCTAAGACAGGAGTAAGCCCAGATGGTGCTACCAAATACCTAATGTAGATACATGAAGGAGACTTCTGCAGTCACTGTTTGGGGAATGTGATCTGAAATCTACATGCTGGTTAAAGCGAGGCATGTTACAATAGCTTCTATTAAACAGAACATGTTTTCGAACTATCTTTTGTACACGTGTTTGTGGGCACATACACATATATTTCTGTGTGCCCTGCCACGAGCTCATTTTTCAAAACTAGCAAAGCTGGATGCAGAGTCAAGGTCTTAGGCTTAAGTTTTTGCTGTGTTTTTCTTTACAGTCCATTGCCTCGCGTCGAGTAATTTTTCTTTTTTAAGAATTCAGAAACATATGCTACTGTAGTTGCATGTTCAAATACCCGTGTGGAACTAGTCCTCTGGACTTATACATTCATTCTTAAAAGCCTGGAGTATGCAAACAAAGACACGATGCAGCGGGCAGAGGGCCAGTTAATAAATCTCATCTATGAGCATCTGCCTGAAACAGCGCTATAGGGAGTCGCCTCTCCAGGGAGGGCAGAGCACGATTGCTCGCTCTGTGAATTAAACAGTGTCACTTCAGATGGCCCACACCACATTTATTTTTTAGGCCGCTCTTAAAATATATGGATTTCTAGTATTCATAAATGCAATGAGGAAGCTGGGGCTGAGAAGGCAATCACATAGGAGTGGTGGACATGAGCCACAGAAACACATCCACATGGATCTGCTAAGCCATCTTTGCACTTTCTCTTTTCAACTGAAATTGCTAATGGAAGGGTAATTTTCTAAAGGAAACTTGCTCTTCTAATCAAAGGGCACTCTGTTTCAATAATGATTTACCACTCTTTCTGGTCCAGGCTGTAAAAACAGGTTCTGTTTATACCAAGAGATACCTGGATCAAGATATCTGGATTGTGAACCATATTTGATCCTTATTTATAAACAATTTGGTGTAAACGTTATGACAGTAATGTCTCCTGCTGGGAAGAGTGACTACTTGCCCCCTGATGGTGCTAGAAAGAACGGCCTTGTTCTCTGGGTTCTTCTCTTCTCACCTGTGTTCCCACCCAGGTGTGGGGTGTTCTTATCCTGGAGTGCCTGAAGAGGCCTCTTTCAGTAAACAATAGAATTCTTCTTCTATTTATATACGTCTTTGAAGATGGTTTTTGTTTTAAATATTCAGTTAGCCTTACAAAGATTTTTATAAGAAAGCAACGAAAGAGTCTATATGCAATGGGCAAATGTAGAAAATAAAGCCAAAGCAGAAGGACCTGCTGGGACTACCTAGAAGTCAGTAAAGGAACCAGAAAGAGAATTCCCTTGGAAATTCGAAGAGATCCCTCCAGGGCTCTGGGCTTACCCAGGCCCCTCCATGGCACTCCAGCAGAACTCTCTGACACACCTCATTCGTGGGGACCAGACTTAACCTACAGCCAAAGTGAAACTTATGTGGTTGAATCTACTCTGGCTTTCAAACTGCCTTCCAAGTTTCCTCAGCAATTAAATGGCAATATTTTTCCAGCCTCAGGATGCCAAAATAATTATGGAACACTTACTGGATAGAAAAATGTGTCACATTTTTCCTTTCCTTCCTTTCCTTTCCCCCCCGAAATAAGTGGCAGTTATGCTACACTGGTCATCCACTTTGAAAGAGAAGCAGACCAAGGAAGACAAGTGTGTCTGTCTCCTTGTGCACCTTTTGTATAACACAATTCAAAAGCAATTTTGGAGTCTTCTTTCTCCATTTAACCTATGGCATCTCTCACTATAGGGACCAATAATCCTATTATATAAAATACAAAGGCCACGATGCTCTTAGTGACTTAAGATTTTGCTCCATCGGATCTTTATTCAAATTCAATTTTGTTTCTCACATCATTTCAGGTACCACACCGGGACTCGGACAGCAAACTGGAAATAGTTCAGGAAATGGAAAAAACAACCTGGACTGAATTTAAAAGGTGCATAAATTTTTACTGTAAAACAATAATTCATCAACAAAAGGTAGCATTTAACCTTTCCCCCCAAGTGATCTTTCCACTGCAAGTTAGTTCACATGACTAATAAAACCCAACCAGGCAACTGCCTTCAGCCCATGTGGTAAAATTCGAACTCTGCTTAAAAGCAACTGCTACCTATGTGGCAGAGATGAAATCACTGAAAAAAATAAATAAGGGCTTCAAATGTATTACCTATAAGAGAGTTTAAATAGTGAAGATTTAAAAGCAACATGTCTGGATTTTTGTTTTTAAATTCTATTTTAAGCTTTGGAATGTTCACAGAGAAAGGTGAAGGAGGAAGGGAGAGAAGAGACCCAATGTTCCAATCACATGGGTCTCCAAAAGCAGAGTCCCAGAGGTTGTGGACCAATTTTGGTTTATATTAAGGGAACAACAAGCACTTGGAATCTCTGAGGATGTCATGTCAACATATTACTTGGAAGCATAGGCATGAGATTTTAGTGACCTCATGGGCACAGCCAAAATTAACTCCCAGTATTTATGTAACTGCCAGGGATGACAGGGCAAAGATCGCTTATAATTTTTTTTTTTGAGTCAGCTAATAGTGTTTCTTTGGTTAAAGAGAGAGGAAGTGGGGGTACTTTGGGCTCTATTTTTTAAACATACAACATTTATATACATAGACTATTCTGCCCATACACCATCTGAATGTTTAGATAAAGGCATTTAAAAAAAAAAAAAGAGTTACTTCCTGTTGCTCCCTAGCTGAAAGGATGCATTTTAGGGGTATGTGTGCTCTGCCTCAGAGCAAAAGCATTGTTAGCAGTTATCAAGGTAGCATTTAAAAATAACTACCCCAGTACAAAAGAACTTCAGAGGAAATATGAGCGAAGCTATCAGTCTCCCTTCAAGTCTGGCCATGAGCTGCCTTAGACTCGAGCTGCATTCTCTATTACATTGTTATCCTTATCAAACAATGCAAACAATTTTAATGAGCTTATCTCCTAGAACATATTGCCAGATATGCTAATGTAAAAACGATGCCAACCGTACAGGCCGACTCATTAATCAAAAAGCTCACAATACAATGACCAAGATCAGTCTCATCCCCACATCAGACCTCAGCAAAATACCAGCAATTACCTTCCTACTGTAAATAAGAAGGGCGGGCTCCCCTACCCATGCGGAGGCCATAAACTCCTAAGAAAATGCATAAGGACACCTAGTTCCTTTCAGGTCCATTGCAGTCCAGTCTCTTCCTATAAACCTTTGGTTTTATGGTGAAAATTTTGGTGAATGTCTGACACCGTGACCTCTGCTGTCAATCCTTGCACCAATCAGCGAGCAGAATTCTTACAAAGCTCCATCAATCTGGCGGTTCAACATCACAGACTGCAGCTTAATCTAGAGGATTCCATCTTTCCTGCACACACACGCACACACACACACACACACACACCAGGGCAAGCGCAAACCTTTTCCTCGCCCTCCTCCTGGTCTTTAGGCATAGCCTACCTCATGGTTCCTTTAAAATCTAAAAAGGAAGGAGGAAAGGAAGTGCTCTGGCTTGTCTCTCTTTGCAGAGGAGGGGAAATTTTGCTTGCATTTTGAAATCAACGTGGAAGCAAAGAGATGGAGGGAGACCCCTTGCACGCAGCAAACCTATTCACAAAATGCTTTCCATCTGCAATCGGGCAGCCTCCGTGCACACCCAACATGACACATGGAAACAGACAGCAAATAACCACAACCGCCTTTACAAACGGCCGTCTGCAGCCGGGGCCGGGGGCAGCGTCTGCTCCATTATATAACGGGCGGGTTTCCGCGCGCCCGCCCGTCCGCCACCGCTCCCCGGCCAGCCCCATTACCTGTAGGAACGCTCGCCGCGCACTGTGTGCTTCCGGAAAGGAATGATGGTCCCGTTATCCTGGATGATGTCGTTGTTGTTCTCGCCATTTGGGGACAGGGTTTGGGTCGGCCCGGGCATTGGCGCACTCCCGAGGATGGGAACAAACCGCTGTGGGCTGGCTGGGGAGGAAGGTGGCTGTGTCTCGCCTTCCCGCTCGCCCGCTCCTCGCGCAGACCGCGCCTGCCGCCTGCTCGCCGCTTGCTGCTCCGTGCTCGGCGCTCGGCTCCCGCCCCGCCCTCTCGCGGCCCGCCCTCCCGGCTGCTGACGTCAAAGCGCCGGCAGCAGCACCCTGGTCACGTGGCCCGGCCTGTCCCCATAGCAACCCGCTAACTCATCACCTCGCCTGGATTCGCGCTGGGCCGCTGCGCGACCACGCGGCGGCTCCAGGCAGGCACCCGGGCCGGCCTACATCTGGCATGTAAAACCCCAGGCCACCCCTGGCCCCCCTCACTGACTCGCCTGGGTCTGAAAACCAGCTCTTCCTCTAACCATTTCCTTTCCAGCCCGGGCTCCCACTGCAGCTGTGTACACAAAAGAACGATTCAGGCAGAGGGGTGTGGGAGACCCTTTAACTCCTTCCATACCAAGTTCTTGTTCCATGAAAATTAAAATCGGTCTGGTTTCAGAAATATATAAGACGACCTGGTAGCCTGCTTCAAGAAAATTTATCAGACTTAAGGGGTTAAAATTTCCAAGTTCCTCCCCCATTCTCCAAACAGCAGCAACCACCTTCCCCAAAGCAACCCCAAACTTGAAAACCGAATAGGAAGCTCCATTTCCTTCTAATCAATATACCTTTACATTAATAATGAGAAAATCAAGAATTGCAAATGAAGATTTTCTGCACAAAAGAATCCCCAAAGGGAGTTTTTTTTTTTTTAAAGACCCACCATTTTAGAACATCATGGTTACCCAAGACCTCTCAATTCAAATTCTTACACTGCCTCCTGATACAGATAATTAAATCCTTGTCATGTATTTTATTTTCTTTGAATTAAACCAGTGAACATCCAGTTTAGTATTTGGATGGAAACTCTCAGCATCAAGCTGCTCTGTGTCATTGCTATGCATCTTTCAAATACATTGACTATGAGGCAGGTCCTATTGTTATTATCATCCCTAATTTAGAGATGAGTATACTAGTGAGATGAAGTAACTGGTGCGGTGCTCAAGGTCACACAGTCAGGAAGCAGTGAGCTGGAACTTCAAGATGACATGCTTTTTATCAATGTGATTGGACAGTGGTGATGTGTGTTTAATGTGAACTTATAAATGTTATAGATCAAGGTAAGAATCAAGTACCTTATACACTCTCAACAGTGAAAGGACAACTGTGAATAGAATTGCTAGTACGGTGCAAAGCCTATGGATTAGATTATACATTCGGAACAGATTCCGATGTGTCCAGTGCTTTCCTTCAGAGAAAAGAGTTTGCCTTCAACTCTTATCAGAAGTGGTTCTCTGCTTATCAGAAGTGGTCTCTGATGTTTCCTGGGGTGAGTAAAAGTCAAAATATATATATGTAGCAGAAAGTACCAGGCTCATGCCTTCATATCATTGTACAGCTTACCAGCTTTATTATTTTGTGATACAGATATTAAAACAAGTAAAAACGCTGTCATTCCTGACAATTCTCTAGCATATTTCCCTGATAATAAGTTATTTCTGGCATCAAGCTTCTAGAATTAGAATCAAATGGTTTACAACACAGATGGTAAGGATAATCTCAAATAAGGGGGGCATTTTTTCCTATTTTATAGTCTCCTTTTGAACTATATTTTAATAATTTTATTTTCTAATTTTTCCATTGAATTCACAGTATACAAGCTGATTCCTTCATCCATATCTCAGCTTACATGAGTATTTTTTTAATATATAATAAGGATCCAGTTCTGACCTAAGTCTTAACAAGGTACATCAGATGAATATCTAAGTACAAGAGATACACAGCAAGCCTCATATTGCACAATGAACTAAAAGGGTATGAGAGTGCAGTTACTGCTACAAAGACAAACACTTCCTCCTCCTATTTCTGTTACTTGACCCACAGCTGTCAATTTCCCTACTAATTAATTCCACTTTGCAAAAGCTTCCCCTTTCTTTGGGGACAGTCTGAAGTTAAAAGGCAGAGTCTACAAATCAAATATTTAATGTTTTCAGCCCTCTCACTTGGGGCTCTAGAGGATAGCTTACTTTTCTATGATCCCATGTTTGAATAACAGGTCACATAATTGGTATGATTATAGGGACTATGTTTGTCAAAATTTGAATGTATTATAACTCATTCCACCAGGTAATTGCATGGAGAGAACTCTCCCACTGTTCCGAGGCTGTTCTTGAAGGAGAGGACTATGACCAGGAATTTGGGGGGATGGGGGGAGGAGTAGTGAGACAGGTGGAGGAGGTACCTAAGATCCCTATAAATCTTCCACCGGGGCAGCTCTGAACCACAGCATTATCAAGGGCCCCAGAGAGGCCCCGGAGATTTGTGATTACCCTCCAAGACGCAGGGGTAACAGGGGTAATAATTTGAAAATATTGAACAAATGCGTTTTTATTCCCCTCCCCATAAATCAGGTTACCTGGCAGCCACTCTCTTGTTTCTCCGCAGGAAGAAGGGGAGGGCACATTCCACTTTGGGAGGGAGAATGCTAGGATACAGGGGAAGCACAGACTCCGCAGGAAGAGGGAGGGAGAGTACCCTCACCCCAAGGCTGAAAAGAAGCAGGTGAAAGTGAGAAAAAGCAGCATCTCCCATTTTCAGCTCCCTGAAGGGAGCCGTTAGAGAGCTTTCAGCTTTGTTCTCAGCCTAAGGGACTTTCTTGCGCCTAAAGAGACACATGTCCCATTTGGGACTCTGGGAAGAGATGGCTTTTGAAGAGTGTCTCACCAATGCCTTCCTTCCCAATCAAGCTGCAGCCTCATCACACTAGAAAAACCAGTGGTTTGGTATGGTGAGGTAGGACCTAGGAAAGAGGAGGACATCTAAAAGACTGAATATCCACCCAAGAGATGGAGTGCTCCAAAGATGGACCGAATCGGAAGAGGCTACACTGCGAACTGGCAATTTTAAGTACAACCTTTCGTTTCGCGTCTCCCTTCGCAGGGAAGAGAGAGTCATACAGATTATAGAAAAAAGTAAACTAAAATGTCTGTGTACATCTGACTGTGGTTGAGGTTTCATCTTAGGCACACAGGTATACCAAGAATAAATTATGTGCGGACCTGAATCTCCAGCTGCCCCATGGAGAAATGGCTCCTCTCACCAAGCCCTGGGGACTGAAGTTGCGGCTCTGACAGACCTGGGTGCCCAGCTCGGTTTCACCACCTGCTGGCTATTTGACACCAGTAAGTCACTCTGCAACTCTTAAGATTCGGTTTCCTCATCTGTGAAGTAGGTGTAATAATACTGGTTTTACAGTGTTGCTGTGAAGGTTAAATACGTAATACATTATATCTGAAGCAACTGACACAGTGTTGGGCCTGTAACAAAGGCTCTTTAGTGGTAGATGCTGTTTTTAAACAATAAGTTAAGCATACTCTAAAATGTTCATTTACTTAACACTGATGACTGGATTTCTTGCGTACTGGAAGCTGGTAAAACTAAAAGAAAACTCCCAGGCTCTGTACTCAGGGAACTCAGAGTTGTGGATGAGCAAGATAAAAATATCTGCAATTACGATACAACATGATGCCCTGAGAATGGTATCAGACAGGCTGATAAAGGGCCACAGAAGATGAGGGAATGGAATTCCATTCCATTCAGAATGGAAACTGAAATAGGCCTGAAAAGTTTCCCCAAGATGAGTAATAATTATGACTTTTGTTCACTTTCTCTGTGCTAGACAGAATATGTATATGTGCTCAGTTGTGTCCAACTCTTTACGACCCCAAGGACTGTAGCCCGCCAGACTCCTCTGTCCATGGGATTTCCCAGGTGAGAATACTGGAGTGGGTTGGCATTTCTTTCTCCAAAACAGAATATAAGATCCCTTAGGGAGGGTTCTTAACTGTTCTGTTCACTACTATATCTTCAACGCTTAGAATAAGGCCTAGCATGCAGTAGCCACTACATGAATACATAATTCATTTATTCAACAAACATCTGATTTGATTCTCACAATAACCCTAGAGATGAAGTTGAGGCTCAAATAGTAAATGCAACTTATCCAGGATATCTTGGCCCCAAAGTTGACATGCTTCTCCACTAGGCTGTACTGTCATTTAAAACAGGAATGGCAGGATTTCCCTGGTGGTCCAGTGGTTAAGAATCCACCTTCCAATGTGGGGGATGAGGGTTCAATCCCTGGTCAGGGAACTAAGATCCCACATGCCTAGGGGCAACTAAACCCATGAGCCACGAGGAGAGCCCAGGCACTGCAACGAAGACCAGCACAGCCCAAAAAACACTTTTAATTTTTAAAAATTAAAAGAGGACTGGCAGTGTAGAAGGGGAGACTAAGGCTCCTCAAGCAGATATGCTTAGATTCACAGGCAGGAAAGGGTATGATGTCCCAGGGAGACAGCAAGTTGTTTAGTGGGGATGGAGAACAGAGTACCCAGGGGCAGGGGCTGGGGTAGGATGCAGGAGGGGCTGTGGCCAGGCTAAGAAGCTTGACCTTCACTTTGAAGATGTTTTGGAACCATGAAGTGCTTGAGGAAAGAACTTCATGGTGACATTTGCATATCAAGAAAGTCTGACGTTACAGTAGTACAGAAGACACATCGGAGATTAAAATGCATCAAACAGTGACCAAGGCCTAAACTTCGGAGCCAAGGGGCTGCAGAAGCAAGCCCAGATTTGAGATATTCAGAGGGAATAACTGCCATGATTTGCCGGACTAACTGATTGTGGGCATGGATGTTGATGAGGATTAAGGGTGGGCTGTGAAGGAGAAAGATATTTCAAGTGAATCCTAAGCTTATGGCTTAGGTGACCAAGTGGATGATGGTTACCATTCACCAAGATGGGAAATAACAGATTGAATTGTCCTCTGGAAGAAAGAGTCTCCTGGTGTGTTTTGGACCTAGAGAAGTGCCAACAGGACATCTGAGTGGTGACAATGAGGAGTCACCCAGCTTCACACACAGCGGATGTTCACTATGTATTCTTTTTTTAAATTTGTTTTCTTATTGAAGGATAATTGCATTACAGAATCTTGTTGTTTTCTGTCAAACTTCAACATGCATCAGCTGTAGGTATACATATATCCCCTCCCTTTTGAACCTCCTTCTCATCTCCCTCCCCCCCATCCTACCCCTGTAGGCTGATACAGAGCCCCTGTTTGAGTTTCCTTAGCCATACAGCAAATTCCCATTGGCACGCTACTCTTTCCATACATCTTGCCCTCTCTTCCCCTTTCCCCATGTCTGGAAGTCTATTCTCTATGTCTGTTTCTCCAGTACTGCCCTATAAATAATTTCTTCAGAACCATTTTTCTAGATTCCATATATGTGCATTATAATACAATATTTATCTTCCTCTTCTGACTTCACTCTGTATAATAGGTTCTAGGTTCATCCACCTATCAGAACTGACTCAAATGTGTTCCTTGTTATGGCTGAGTAATATTCCATTGCGTATATGTACCACAGCTTCTTTATCCATTCATCTGTCGATGGGCATCTAGGTTGCTTCCATGTTCTAGCTATTGTATATAGTGCTACAATGAACAATGGGATACACGTGTCTTTTTCAACCCTGGTTTCCTCAGGGTACACTACATATTCTTGAATAAGGGAACATGTGGGCCTTTGATGTATGTGTTCAACTTGGAGATACAGATGATCGGCAGGAAATAATCTTATGGGTGATCACTGAAGCTGAAGATGTGGATGCCCTTCACTCAGGGAGAGAGACGAGGGCTCGGCTGGCACTCTGTAAAAGCTGAGTGGTGAAGAAGCAGCCTGCAAAGAGATGGGAAAGGGTTTTGCTTGATGGAGCCAATCCTAAGAGGCAGTGGTTTCACTGAGCCCAGGGGAGAAGTGGGTATCAGAGAGGAAGGAGGTGACTCTAGGGCAAACATCATGGAAGTTTGAATCAGATAAGGGCAGAGAAGTGTTGACTGGATCTGATAAGGCGTTCTCAAAGGTAATTTTTTTAAGAGGTTGAATTTCAGCTCAGACCCATCAAGGATTACTGAAGAAAATAAATCTTCAACAAGTAGAGAAACCTTCATTGTTAGCAAGATCGATAATGAAGTGATATTACATTAAGGATCATAATATCAGCAACTAACTAGCATCAGCAAGTATTTGCACTAAAAAGCTCTCATCAATATTAGAGGGGCCGATGTGTTCATTAATGAGCACTTGTTAGGCACCAGATGAACTGATCCTGCCTTGACCCACCCTCCCCTCCAAAAGGCAAACAAATATTTCAGATGCATGTTTGGAGAGCAGGATTACTAAGGCAGACCCAGCAGACACAGAGCAATGAGCAAAAAAGGAAACCAGCCGCTGTCCCAGTCCACAGGCCCAATCAAGGAAGATGGAGCTGGGCACCGACCAGATTTTAATTTTCCGAGCTCCTGGGTTATAGCACAGCCCCATTTCTCTTGAGAGTTAGGCCAGCAAGCCCCGATAATTGCATCTTGGCAGAAATCATTGTCTCTCTACTTCTCCAACATGTGAGATTCATCTAAAACAGGGACTTTGCATTGCCTTGGTTTTGAGAAATCCAACAGGAGAGAAGATATGAAATCATTAACCAGGAATCCCAATTCCATCCCCACAGTACCTCCTCATCACAAATGCCTTTTCTAAGTTCAAATGTGTTCACTGAAGCTGATAATCACTGCTGTCAAAGGCATTCACAGCTGTCACACCACCTTTGATGGGGGGGGGGGCTTCCTTAGATTGTTATCACCCCTGAATACAGACAGAAGATTCCACTTAGCAGTCACCACTGCTGCCCTGGGACAAGTAATTTCTCCTATGTGTATGTCTTGGGATTTTCCAGTAGGGAATGGCAAGGACAGGTTATCAATCGGTAGCTTAAAATATATTCCACACCCAAATGACAGCAGTGAGTAAATACATGATTGGCTAGCCAGTGGTGCTGGCTCTGAAATTACACTGGTGGCATAGAGGTGTACTTGAGAGTGGTTCTTACTTGTTACTTTAACCTTGAAGCATGGAAGATTTTATTCATTCTTCCTTTAGATCTGATGAGAATTCTATAATATGCCTATGCCTCCTGACTTTTAGTCATAGCATTTTATTTAAGGAAATTTGGTAACTGTTTTTCCCCCAGATGAAGAAAGTCCTCCTTCAAAATAAACCTGAACGGGTGGGCTCCTCCAGGACTGACTTTGGAAGTTACGTGTCTTTGCAGATTATTTATCAGCCACATTGATAGCTATGCCGATATGCTCACAAGGCAGAATTTTACAAGTCTCTTTCCTTTTTGCTAGTAAAACAGTGAGGTTTCTGTAATGTCAAAACAGAGAAGGTGCTGCTGCTTAAGAGAAGATTTCTGTGTTAGAATTGCTTTCTAATTTGCTTTTCCTTGGATTTTCTCAAGGTTGACTTAATTTTTATAGAATAACTCATAGAACATGATGGGAACTCAATTTACAAACTTGCAGAACATTATGATTTCTGTAATCAATCAGTCAAATCTGTGCAATGTGAGGTTTCAGTCTATTAAATAAAAATGTGCTTTTGAATTATACCATCTGGTTAAATTTACGAGCTTTAAATATGTTTTCTATAAAAATACAATGTGAGAAATGTTATAATTGAAGAATGTATTAAGTATCACCAGAATATAGAAAAGAAAGCAACCTTGCCTAGAGAGACAGGGCAAGCTTCACCAAGGTACTGATATTGGTACTGGGGCTCAGTCAGTCAGTCAACACATTTACTGAGAACCTACTATGCGCTAGGAATGACAGGTGCTTGAGAGACAGAAATTAACAAAAGTTAGCAAAATTCTCTGCCCTTGTGAATCTTATACTTGAGTGCATTTTGTGGGGTGGGAGGGTAGCTGTAGGAGATGAGGTCAGAAAGATCACAGAGGGACCAGAATGTACAGAGCTTTGAACAGCCATTGTGAAGACTTTGGCTTAAAAACCAAAGTTAGAAGCCATTACTTAGTAGTAAGGTTCACAGTGTCTGTTGACACAGACCTGGAATTCTCTCCAACAACAATCACAACAAAAACAGCAATATCTAATGTTTACCGGGTACTTTTTAAGGACCAAGTGCCATGTTTTAATTGGGTGGGTGTTTTAATCCTCACAGAAACTTATGAAGAAGGGATAAGTTTACATATCATTTGTCAGAGGAGGCAGCCAGTGAAATAACTTATCCAGATCAGCAGCTAGGAAGTGGCAAAGCTGGACGTGGACCCACCTGCCAGGTGTCCAGGCCAGCATTCTTCTTCACGAACTCAGGCTGCCTTCCGCTAGTCTGATAAAAACCGGGCGCAAACATGCAGGATCTAGGGATGAGGCAGCAGAAGGATGTAGAAGCGAGAGAAGGCGGATAGCTGCGCTGAAGGCAGTTCAGTCTAGGGAGGAAGGAGGTCATGGTGGAGAAGTGCAGAGCAGAAAAATCAGCGCGGGGGTGGGGGCAGGATGAGAGACAGGGCTGGAGAGCAGTATTCATGGGATGAGACACGTGGAAGGACAGGAGTTGTAAATCATGGTTAAGGAAAAGGAAGAGGGAAGGGGAGGGAGAGAGACCCGAAGATTAGGGGTTAACAGTGTGTGTGATTAATAGGGGAAATGAATTTTCTTCCCCTTTTTTATAGCAACTAACTTTTTTTATCTGAATAAGCCTCAGCTATCAATATACACTTCTCTCATATCTTTGGATGGGAGAGGAGACCATAGGCATTTTTTCCTTTTGTTTCCAAAGCTAAAATCTGTTTTCATTTTCACTAGGCTAAGACTGTGATAATTCAACGGTCCAGCTCTAGACAAGCCTCTTTGAATGTTCTCACTGAAATGTGTCCATGCTCAAGTTCATGCAATTCCTTTATTTCCTTCCCCTATTTTATTTCCACGTTTGAACAAAACACATCTTGTTGAACTGACTGGGTAGCCCAACTGAAAAAGGATAAAAATCTTCTCGGGCTCAGTTGAGTGGCAAAGGAAAGGCAGAGACGCTAAGTATCTTTTAGCAAGTAAATTATCTTCCAGGAGGCTCGCGAGCTTTCAAGAGATGATTTGCTTAGGGCTCTCAAAAGTCAATGGACCCACAGGGCTTTATTTCTGACTTTGATATTAACAAGCAGCAACAGAATAGAGAGACTCCTTAATATAAATACCGAGCCAAGCTGGAAGGATGGGAAGACAGGAGTTCAAACCCTTGGCCTCCCGAGTTTCACAGCCACTCGGGACTCAGGGCACCAATCACAGGGGCATGGGGAGGGAGGGTCTTCCTGAGTCTGGGGCTTCTCCATCAAGGCGGGTACACATGGGGGCGGAACCATGGCTTACGGGTGGCTCCTCAACAGTGTGTCAAGGGAACATGAGGCCAACAGCTGGGAAGCAGTGTGAGTAATGGAAGAGAAATTCCATTTCTGACCTCATCCAAGTAAAATTTTTAAAAAGAAAATTAAAGAGCTTGCTTCATTAAAAGAGAGAGAGAGAATGCAACTGGAAATCATGAAAAAAAGATTAAGTTTCCATCAGAAATGTTTTAATTAGCACTTATGTTTTATTTACTCCAGAGCTCATAATGCCAAGTATCTTCATATCCTCAATTCACGTTCACTATTGGATGTGAGCGTGAGGGGTCCAGCGACAGAAGATAGTACATGAAAGCATAAAGGATCACCTTCAAGTACAGTCTACTTAATTTCTGTGTGAAGGACCCAAATCCAAACGGGTCCTACTCTTAACATGCAGGGAGCCACAATGAGTTAACAGTCAGCTGAGAGAGCTAGATCGATTCTTGCGATTAATTGCTCACATAGCCTACTTTTCACACACTCCCCCAAAGCCGCATCTCCAGTCTCTTCAGTGAGGATGGTATCAGCCTTCAAGGGGGTAGCAATGGAATCAATGTGAATGAGACATAATGGTATGCCGTGCAAAAATCACGTCTAGTGCATTTTTACTATTTCTGTCTTTCCCTCCTTCTTCTGGGAACTACTCCTTCAAACCTTGTGATTCTAGTAGAGCTTGCCAATTATAATATTCCATCCTCCTGGACCTAAAGATTGGTTCAGAGTTAGGTCTGTGACCCAAGCCAGGTCACTGAATAGATCTCTAGGATTTTAAAAAAATTAGAGCTGCAATGTGTATGTGTTTGAGGAGGAGTTAAGAGATGGGTATCTTTCTTACTGAAGAGAGTACTTGAGAATTAATACAGTATATTGTTAGGCAATAAAAATAACCAGGCATCCAAATCAGAAAGGAAGAAGTAAAACTGTCACTGTTTGCAGATAGCATGATATTGTTATCTGCATGATAGCATGATACTTGACTCCACCAAAAAACTGTTAGAACTAATAAATTCAGTAAAGTTGCAGGATGCAAAATCAATATACAAAAGCCTGTTGCATTTCTATACATTAATAACAAACGGTTAAAAATACAAGCCTACTATAATTGCATCAAAAATAATAAATAAAGGAAAACTTTAGTCAAGGAAGTGAAAGATGTGTACATCGAAAAGTATGATAAAAGAAATGGAAAGAATTAAAGAATACACAAGTGAATGTAAAGATATTCCAGGCGCATGGATTGGAAGAGTATTATTAAAATGTCCATACTACCCAAAGCAATCTGCAGATGCAATGCAATCCCTGTCAAAATTCCAGTGACATTTTTCACAGAAATAAACAATCCCAAAATTTGTATGAAACCACAAAAGATCCAAAATAACCAAAGCAATCTTGAGGAAGAAGAACAAAGCTGGAGGCATGCTTCCCAATTTCAAAAATAATACCCCAAGGCCATAGTAATCATGGCATGCTACAGTCCGTGGGGTTGCAAGAGTCAGACATGACCTAGAGACTGAACAACCACCACAGACAGTAATCAAGACAGTACAGTGATTGGCATAAAAACAGATTCAAAGATCAGTGGAAGAGAACATATAGCCCAGAAATAAACACATACATATACAGTCAATTAACTTACACAAAGGAGCCAAAAATACACAATAGGGAAAGACAGGCTCTCTTCAATGAACAGTCTTGGGGAGACTGAGTAGCTACATGCAAGAGAATGAAACTACATCATCTTACGCTATAAACTAAAACTAACTGAAAGTGGATTAAAGACTTGAACCTAAGGCCCAAAACTATAAAACTCTTAGAAGAAACCATAGGCAGTAAGCTCCGTGACATTATTCTTGGTGGTGATTTTTTGAATTTGACTCCAAAAACAATGGCAACAAAAGTATAAGTAAGTGAGACTGCATCAACCTAAAAGACTCCTGCACAGGAGAGGAAACCATCAACAAAATGGAAAGGCAACCTACCGAATGGGAGAAAATACTTATAGATCAATATCCAAAATGTATACAGAACTCACACAACTCAACAGGAAAAAAAACAAGCAATATGAGTTTAAAAAATGGGCAGAGGATCTGAAAAGACATTTTCCAAGGAAGACATACAGATGACCAAGAGGTACATGACACAATGCTTAACATCCGAATCATTAGGGAGTGCAAATCAAAACCACAATAAGATATCACCTCACTCTTGCTAGAATGGCTATCATAAAAATAAGAAAGTGTTGGTGAGAATTTGGAAAAATTGGAACCCATGTGCACTATTAAGGGAAAAGTAGAATTGGTGCAGCCACTATTATAGACAGTATGGAGTTTCCTCAAAAAATTCAAAATAGAACCACCATGTTTCATGCACGCTAAGTCGCTTCAGTTGTGTCCTACTCTTTGTGACCCCTTCAAGCATAGCCCACCGGAATCCTCTGTCCATGGGGTTCTCCAGGTAAGAGTACTGGAGTGGTTTGCCATGCCCTCCTCCAGGGGATCTTCCTGAAGCAGGGATAGAACCCACATCTTTTTCTGCTCCTGCCTCGCAGACAGATTCTCTAACTGCTGAACCACTGGGAAAGCCCCAGAACCACCATGTGATCTAGCAATTACACTCCGGGTATTTATCTGAAGGAAACAAAAAAACTAACCCAAAAAGATATGTGCATCTCCATGTTTACTGCAGCATTATTTACAGTTGCCAAAATATGGAAGTAACCTAAGTATTCATCAACAGACGAATGGATAAAGAAAACTGGTACACACACATATCAGCCATAAAGGAGGAGGAAACTTTGCCATGTACAACATGGATAGACCTTGTGGGCATTATGCTAAGTGAAATAAGTCAGACAGAGAAAGACAATTGCCATTTAATCTCAATTATCTATGGAATCAAAAAGTAACAACCACAAATCCAAACTCATAGACACAAAGAACAGATTAGTGGTTGCCAGAGGTGGGGGGTAAGGGGGGTCTGTAAAATGGATGTAGGGTGTCAAAAGGCACAAACTTTCAGTTGCAAAATAAATAAATCCTGGGGATGTAATATAGGACTTGTTTTATGTGGAATAATGATGTACATACTTAATAATACTGCATTGTATATTTGAAAGTTGCTAAGAGAGTAGATCTTAAAAGCTCTCATCACATACAAAAAATTTGCAACTGTGTGGTATGAATGCTAACTAAATCATGTCATAATATGTACAAATATTGAACTGCTATGTTGTACACTTGAAACTAGTATATTATGTCAACTATATCTCAATTTTAAAATAAAGTGTAGCATAAATTGTACATTTACTAGATTTTGCACAGAAGTGAAAAGTGGTCATGGTTTGGATTAATATAGACTTGGATTTGAAATCAGATCAGGTTGATCCAGTTACAAGTTGAGTAGCCTTGGACAATCACTTTTCCCAGCCTCAGTTTCTTCATCCATAAATTGGGGTACTAAGATTTACAAAGCAATATTTTGAGATATAAAGCTCTGAAGGTTCCCACTTTGTCCACTGGGACCATAAGTTTTGACACTCTTCCCTTCCAGAGGTTGGATCTATTTCTTTTCCCCTTGAATCTGGATAGGCCCTGTGGCGGTTTTGAGCAATAGATTTTGGTAAAAATTATGCCAACCAGTTCACAGTCTAGACCTTATAATGACAGGCAGCTGCTGTCTTGGTCTCTTGGAAGCCAGACAGGAAGTTCGGCCACCCTGGGACTACCATGCTGTGGGAAGGACAAGCCCTGTGGAGAGGCCCCAGAGGAGGCGGCCATGGGGAGGAGGGGGGAGGGGGTCCCATGCCTCCAAACATGTGACTGAGGACACCTCCTTCAGATCCAGCCACCACAGCTAAGTGTGATATCCACTAGGTGGATCAGAGATAAGCTGCCCAGCCAACACGTCCTTAATTCCTGATTCGTAAAACCATGAGCTGTAACAAAAATGGTTAAGTTAATGAAGTTTGGGGGTAGTCTGTTACAAAGTAATAAATAACACCATCCTGTTGATTCTCTATTTCTGCATAAGGAGTCGCCCCAAAGCTCAGTGGGTTCAAACAACGGCAATCATTTTATTATCTCCTGTTATTCTGGAGGTGGACTGGGCTCAGCTAGGTGGTTTTCAGTCTCTCTCATACAGTTGTAATTAGAAGTGGCTGACTACTGAGTCATCTTAGTACTTCCTCGGTCTCAAAATTGAAGCTGATGTTTCAGTTGGGACCTCGGCTGGAGCTTTCTTTTGGAGCTCTGGCTGAAGACCCACACAGACTCTTCATGCGGGCTGGGCTCCCTCACAACACAGTGGAAAGGCAGAAGGTGATGGCAGTTTTTAGTCTTGTCACAGACCATACCTTGGTCATACTTCTCTGGTCAAGGCAACCAGTTAAGTCAATTAAGATTCAAGAGGAAGGGATGTTGGCTTCACTGATATACTCAGCGGGAGAAATGTCAATATCACACCGTAGGGAAACACGTGGATATAGTGTGGCTGCCAGCTTTGGGAAAGGCATTCGGCCACACAGACCCTGCTTCATTTTCTTACCCCCTGTTTCCTCAGCATGAGGTTGTTACAGCAGAAATTCTAGGGAAGAAAAGAATCAGGGCTCAAGTACTCACTTTCAAAATAGACTTCTAATCCTATGGCAGACAGGATAACACAAACTGAAGAAGTTCGTGAACCTCAAAAGTCTGATTTTCAACGATCAAAATTTCAAGACTCTTGAATAACTCAGAGCCTAAAGTTCATGCCATCAGCCATCAGACCCTGTGACTAGTTGGAAACATCTGAGATGGAGGCTGGTGAGCATCCCTAAGAGAAATCTTGTTCTCTCTCCTTTCCCCAGCCATACCCCAAGCCAGGTTGGGAATTTACAAATAGAGGGAAATTGTCCTTTTCCTTTAAAAAAAATTTTTTTTTTTTTTGGCTATACCACAAGGCATGAGAGTTTCAGAAAAACATCTATTTCTGCTTTATTGACTATGCCAAAGCCTTTGACTGTGTGGATCACAATAAACTGTAGAAAATTCTGGAAGAGATGGGAATACCAGACACCTGACCTGCCTCTTGAGAAACCTGTATGCAGGTCAGGAAGCAACAGTTAGAACTGGACATGGAACAACAGACTGGTTCCAAATAGGAAAAGGAGTACATTAAAGCTGTATATTGTCACCCTGCTTATTTAACTTCTATGCAGAGTACATCATGAGAAATGCTGGGCTAAAGAAGCAAAGCTGGAATCAAGATTGCTGGGAGAAATATCAATAACCTCAGATATGCAAATGACACCACCTTTATGGCAGAAAGTGAAGAACTAAAGAGCATCTTGATGAAAGTGAAAGAAGAGAGTGAAAAAGTTGGCTTAAAGCTCAACATTCAGAAAACGAAGATCATGGCATCTGGTCCCATCACTTCATGGCAAATAGATGGGGAAACAGTGGCTGACTTTATTTTTTGGGGCTCCAAAATCACTGCAGATGGTGATTGCAGCCATGAAATTAAAAGACACTTACTCCTTGGAAGGAAAATTATGACCAACCTAGATAGCATATTAAAAAGCAGAGACATTACTTTGCCCTCAAAGGTCCATCTAGTCAAGGCGATGGTTTTTCCAGTGCTCATGTATGGATGTGAGAGTTGGACTATAAAGAAAGCTGAGCGCCAAAGAATTGATGCTTTTGAACTGTGGTGTTGGAGAAGACTCTTGAGAGTCCCTTGGACTGCAAGGAGATCCAACCAGTCCATCCTAAAGGCGACCAGTCCTGGGTGTTCATTGGAAGGACTGATGTTGGAGCTGAAACTCCAATACTTTGGCCACCTGATACGAAGAGCTGACTCATTTGAAAAGACCCTGATGCTGGGAAAGATTGAAGGCAGGAGGAGAAGGGGACAACAGAGGATGAGATGGTTGGATGGCATAACTGACTCAATGGACATGGGTTTGGGTAGACTCTGTCAGTTGGTGATGGATAGGGAGGCCTGGTGTGCTGCGGTTCATGGGGTCAGAAAGAGTCGGACACGACTGAACGACTGAACTGAAGTGAACTGAACGAGGCACGTGGTATCTTAGTTCTCTGATCAGGGACTGAACATATGCCTCTTGCATCAGACATGAGGAGTCATAACCACTGCACCACCAGGGAAGTTCCCAAACTGTCCTTTTTCATACCCGGAGGCTTAAGGGATGACAAAGCCACACAGAGGTTCCTAACTCACTACGACACAGGGACAGGAGGGGACAGATGTGCTGAAGGGTTTGTGGTGACACCAATATTTCTGCAAAGCTGCCAAATATTTTTGGGGAGGGAGGGAGAGCATATGTGACCCCATGTGGGTAGCGACAGAAAGAGCAGCAGAACAGAACAGGCCTGTGTACTGACCAGCCAGTTTTCCTCAGGACAGCTGCCATGAGAGCAACTCAAAAAACATCAAATCTCCCCTCAGGTTTCCAGAAGTACCTCGTAAAACTGTGGTGTGGTGTCTACAGTCCTCGCCGCATTCTCTCACTTACTCCAGAAGGCAGAAGCAGAAATTAGATTGGTGCCATTGGTTTGGACAATTTACAGTGCGTTTAACCAGGAAGATTCTCCCCTACTGCACTCCCTCTCTATCCACATCTTCTGCTTGAACTGGACCCAAATCTAACACTGAGTTCTGAGTCCTCAGCATCTGCCCACCTTCTTGCCCCGTCTCTCTGATGTAGTCATTTACCTGTTCATTTCACAACATGTTGTATGTGCCCCTCCCTCTCCTCACACCCTACTGTAGACATCACGCCTGGCTCGGGAGACTCTGTAGGCGTTGTCTTGCTCCCTGATGCTCCTCTCAGTGCTTCTGACAAATCACCATGAGATCTATCTTTCCACCCTTCTTTTTCAAAAACCTTCAGTGGCTCCTTATCGCTTTCAGGATGAAAATTCAACGTTTTACTTTTATTACTTAAGGCTCTGACTGTTACCCTCGGAAATATGTCCACCACCACATACGGTGAGAGTGGAATTTAACCTGGTTAACTTTAACTGGAAATGCTAGTTCTGCCTTCTGGTATCAGCAGAAATAAGACTTCCTCTGCATGAAATTAGCAGAGAAGCACGTAAATGTTCTGATGGTGAATCCTTTACATATGTTCCTATAAAAACAGATTTTTCCATCTGATTATCGTACTGGACTAGGTTCAGTGCGACTGCGAGACCTTTAAGCTACCACTTTAAAACAATTCAACTTGCTTCATCACCGAGCTCAGAAGAGGAGAGAAGCTTGGTCAGATAATTATGATGTCAGTGTAACCGTATCTGAGCTGTCCTTGCAGAGTCCCTATCCATCCAAGACAAGGAGAGAGAGCCAGGAACATTCAGCTACCGCCATCTCACCCTCACAACTGCTCCGACTATTCAGATTACATCACTAACATTCAAATCCTGGCTTTCAGCAAATCAAAATATCAGCTTAAAAAATTCATGAGGCCATTATTGCTGAGAAGAAATAAAGAATCGTAGCGTTGCTGTTTCCTACCGCTGGTGAGAACAGTTTCAGTTCCTCGGAGGATAAATTCTGAGGCTAGATGACAGGTCCAAAAAAAAGTCTCTCTGGCTGGTCACATACATTTGGACACAACTTGTTGAATAGCAGTCTCATATTCTGCACGCAAAACACTCAACTCAGGGCAAAGTACATCCTTACACAAATGGCCTCCTCCCACATTTGCAATACTTGGGGAGAGTTCCTGAAGTTTGGACACAGAGTTGTGGAGCAGAGCCAGTAAACTTCACAGCAGTTATGAAACAGCTGCAAATCCATGCTTATGTCATGCGTTGTACAAATACTACATTAAGGGCACTCAGATCAAGAGAAGAAATACAGCTTTGCTAGTGTTAAAGCGAGATGCTTGATTTCAACTCAGAAGGCTTTTAAGAATAACCTCCAATGTCTCCTAATTATGTGGTTCTAAAATGTATTATTAATCTGGATTACTTTTATTTTCTCCATTTCCCCTCCTCCAAGCCAAAGAATCATTTCCTTCCATCCTTTAAATTCATCACCTTAGCCATTTACAAGATGGAGGGAAAAAACCCAACTGCAATCCAAAACAAAAAGAAGCTGTCCAAACTCTCAGAGCTTCTTCACAGCTTCAGAGCTTCCTGGAAAAATACAGTACCCGATAGTGATAAGTGATGCTGCTGTTCATAATATTGCCTGGGTGTACAGCAACATACCACCTTGGCCTTCCCAGGTGACTCAGTGGTAAAGAGTCTGCCTGCAATGCAAGAGATGTGGGTTGGATCCCTGGGTGGGAAGATCCCCTGGAGAAGGAAATGGCAACCCACTCCAGTATTCTTGCCTGAGAAAACCCATGGACAGAGGAGCCTGACAGGCTATAGTCCATGGGGTTGCAAAAGAGTCAGACATGACTTACTGACTAACAACAATATAAAGAAAGATACGAAATTTACTGAAGAGACCTTTTCCTGATTCCTTTCAAGTGTCAATCAGGCACATGTAAGAGCCAGATTCTCCGCATGTTTTTGCATATGATTATAATTCTCTCCAAAACGGGAAATGGAGGTTAAGTGAACTTTTGGATCCTGCCTCACAGATCTTAACTTAGTAAATTTCATTAATCTCAAGATTCTTGTTTTCATTTGCTAAAGAAAAGCACGTTATATGGTTATCAGTAGAACTGAAGTATATGTCTATTTGTATAAAATGCTTTGTTCTACTGCAGTCTGAAAAAAGTGGCAATTATCGTCAAAAGCTTTCAGTAAATAATTGCAGTGGATACTCCACAAGTGAGGGGTGAGGTCAGAATGTGAAAGAAGAGAGAGAGACCTGGAGAGTTCATAATTTACAAAGTGGTTTGAAAAGATCTCTGTCCTTCCCAGCTTCATGTTAAGTAAGGGTTTAAACACCTTTAGTAAATAGGACCAAGCCCAGGCAGATGCTAAAATCCCAGTTCATGATAGCAGAGCAGGATTAGAAACTTGTTGAAAACTGAACAAATATTCTGAGTCCTGGGACTTTGAGAGCTTCTAATGTAACAAAATGTGAGCACTTTCTTCCTGCCACAAATCAAATCACTGAAAGAAATATGATACAGCCAGTATACACACTTCACCCGACGCATCAATTCTTGGTTGTCCATAGAAAAGTTTTGACTAAAAAGTGATGTTATTATTCATTACTGCAACCTATATTGGCTCTTTAGTATAATATATTTGACATTTATGATTAAATAAAAATATTTGAGTTATATTCTTATAATAAGTATTTCACCATATTATAAATATCACCAAATAAAATGCTACATTTTCACTTTCAGCTAGCCTGGAGACATACAACTGGGTAAGAAACAGCAAGGTAACAGTAAGTTTAAAATAAGTATATTATCCTGGGTACCATTTTGTCAGTCGCTTCAGTATATATTACCTTGTGAAGTGTGAAAATATTATATATCTTTGCTTCACTCCTTTTTAAAAACCTGTCCTGTTCAAATAACTACCCAACCATCAAATCCTATCAATTCTTCTCAGATTGTCTCAACTTTTTGTTTGTTTGGGATTTTATTTTTGTTTCCATCAAATTCATATCACCTGAGAGGTAGAGAAAAGTAATAGCTTCTGGGAGTCTTCCTGGCTAAGCACTTTCTTTCCAATCCATTCTCTCTCTCTCTTTATATATATAATATGTATATAGGTAATTGTAGTTTATAAAAGTAGTATATACATGTTTAGAATCTGAGGACTACAGAATATATAATATTAAATATGCAGTTAATTTTTTAAAAACTATGCTTAATTCCTATAAGGTCACAATTATATCAATGTAGTATTTATTTTCTACTATAAAATAAATTCAACATACTTCCATTAATTTTTTCCTCTCAATTACTGTTAATATTTAGTTATTCCAGTGATTACCTTTATAACTTCAAGCCCTAGTCTTAAAATTTTTTGACTCAGTCTAAGGAATGTCATCTATTAACTCTTCATTTCATGTTTCTTCTCAACTTTCCTCTTCTAATTTGTATAGTTTTACCATTATGTCTCCTTTATCCTTTATATTTGCATTATGGTTCTATGACTGTAGTTAAGGCTTCCTTGTTTTGACTATAAATTGCTTTTAAATTTGCAATCTAGGAAATGGCATTTATGATTATGCAGTTTCTTATTCTCTCCAAACTCAAGTGGTATTACCTTTCATAGAGAAATAAATATGTCATTTTACCTTGCAATCACAACAATAATATCAAGATCAAATGAATCTTTTTCTACAGGCTATTAATTATTCCAAAATATGCCTCATTTTAAGAGTGAAATTGAATCTTTAACAGATAAGTAAATATGTAGATATGTTCTCTATATTTTGATATTTCTATACCTATATAGTTTTTTTTGCTAGAGATTTAAACTATTTTGGGCGTGGGGGCAGAAGAAATGTATATCATCTTATGATAAAAAAAATACTCAGATTCTAAGCCTAAGTACATATAATAGAATGACCTTTTTTTTCTGCAAGACATTCATCATGGAATCCACTATCTAATTTGCACCAATTGCTTTGATATTACTGCTGGCATCTTGATATTTCTTGTAACTGAACTCTTCCAATATTAGTTCCATAGTTTTTTGGCTGTTTATGTATCCTTTATTTTATTCTCTTTTATTTTCCTAGACTATGTCTTCAAGTTGTTTTGTTGAGAGGCTACAAGAAGTTTTAAAGTAAGAAAATGTCTATTTGTTTTCATGCTTTATTCGCAGTTGGGCTGAGTACAGAACCATAGTTCCCAACTCAGTCCTGTCTGAACATTGAATGCATGGGTCCACTGTCTCCCAACCTGTAGTATCGTGTACCAAAGTTCATGCCATACAGGTGATCACTCTTCTGTGGGTAATCCTTTCAAGGGCTGACATTCTCAGTGTCTAAATTCAGACACTCTAAGTCTCTTTTATCCTGAAATTTCACCAATGTGGGTTTGGGATTTTTATTTTACTCAACAGTCAGTGGCCTCTCCTAATCTGAACTGTTATATCTTTTTTCCTCTCCAATGTCTTTATTTTTCCTTTAAGGACTCTTTTTAAACAATGGTGGAACTTTAGGATCATCTTCCATATCACCAATATTTTTTTTTTACCTTTTCTATCTTCTCATGTTTGGCTCTATACTCTGGAGTAGTCTTTAGCTACATTCAGGAAGTCTTTCTCTTGACTTTCAGTTTGTAGGAACTCATGTTTTCTAACTGCTTTGTGTCCATAATTGCTCTTCTTTTGAAAAGAGAGTGCTGCTGCTGCTAAGTCACTTCAGTCGTGTCCGACTCTGTGCGACCCCATAGACAGCTGCCCACCAGGCTCTACCGTCCCTGGATTCTCCAGGCAAGAACACTGGAGTGGATTGCCATTTCCTTCTTCAATGCATGAAAGTGAAAAGTGAAAGTGAAGTCGCTCAGTCGTGTCCGACTCTTGGCGACCCCATGGACTGCAGCTCACCAGGCTCCTCCATCCGTGGGCTTTTCCAGGCAAGAGTACTGGAGTGGGGTGCCATTGCCTTCTCCGGAAAAGAGGATAGTGAAGTTTAATGGGTGTAATACTATTCATACTGTCTAAGGAGAGTAATTAGATTTTTTCATTGTCTTCTATTCTCAGAATTATTTTATTTGGATTATAATAATTCTGTGAATCATTTCATCTGTTCTTTTTTCATTTTTATTTAGATTTTAAAAATTAGGAAGCAATATAATCCTATTTCTTTCCATTTTGTAGATGTTTGTCAATTTCTGGTCTTCATTCATGTTTCCAGAATGGGCATGCCTATATTCTTTTAAAATTTTATTCAGTTAGCCAAAAGTTTGTTCGGGTTTTTCTGCAAGATGGTATGGAAGAACCCAAACAAACTTTTTTTGCCTACTTAATATTTCAGTTGAAGATGCGTAGAGAGGAGAAACAACTGTAGAGACTACCATCTTAAAAACTCACTTTCCTACAGAGTATTTGCATTGTCTTCAATATTTCCTACTATCTAAAATGTGAAGCTTACATAACTTAGTCTGGTATTTGGGACTGGATGCAGTTAGATCTCAGCTTGTCTTTCTTCTTAATCCTCCATTTATCATATTAGAGAATCAATCATCCCCCTACCCCACTGAGCGGGGCTGTGCTCTGTTTCCCTGCATCTTCTGACTCATGCCTGTAATGTCCTTTTTCTTCTTTTTTTACCTTCTTACATTTTACAAAGGTAGGCTGGGCTCAAAGTCACCTTTCTGAAGTCTTTATGAGCATCCTAAGACGGCCAAAAATCTGCATTACTTAAAAACATTTGAGTTCTGCATAAATGATTGTTTTTTGATCTGGCAATGTCAATTTTTTTCAACCAAAATTTTATCTACCTATTTATTCTGAAACCAAAAATAATTTTACCTAAGTGAATCTGCCTGCAATGCAGGAGACCCCGGTTCGATTCCTGGGTCAGGAAGATCCACTGGAGAAGGGATAGGCTACCCACTCCAGTATTCTTGGGCTTCCCTTGTGGCTCAGCTGGTAAAGAATCTCCCACAATGTGGGAGACCTGGGTTTGATCCCTGGGTTTGGAAGATCCCCTGGAGAAGGGAAAGGCTACCCACCAAGTATTCTGGCCTGGAGAATTCCATGGACTGTATAGTCCATGGGGTTGCAAAGAGTTGGACACGAATGAGTGACTTTCATGTTCACTTTCAAGTGGGATAAACTTTTAAAGGCAGATGTTTCATGTTTTGACATCTTACTAAACAATGCATGCTAAGCGGCTTCAGTTGTGTCCTACTCTGCAACCCTATGGACCATAGCCTGTCAGGCTCCTCTGCCCACGGGATTCTCCAAGCAACAATACCAGAGTAATCTCTTAAGTCTCCTGCACTTGGAGGTAGATTCTTTACCACTAGTGCCACCTGGGAAGCCCTACTAAACAATAAACATATCAAAGTGTTGATGAGATGCAGCTTAAAAAAATAGTCTGCCTGAGTTAGGCGATTTTCATTATAGATTGTTTTCTTGATCAGGACACAAGAGTGGTTAGACATTCTTATTTCAAGAAAGCTGCGTAGAGCTGTTATGCCTGGATGGAGGCAACAATATCATTACACAATGTTCCAAGTACTCAATTCATATTTTTTGACAGACCAAAGTTTCTAAGCCAGACACTGGAAAAAGATGTGCTTATGGTTCAGTCCAACTTAGAAGCCAAAGTAATGTTTCGTGAGTAGCATTACCTCACACAGATCTGAAAGATCTCTCTCCCCAAGAGCGAAAATAAAATTAGCAACCAGAATCCCATGAGAGAAACTCTAATGGGCAGATATTCTATAGCCTAGTCATTGCCTTGAGAAATAACAGAATGACACGTCAGTATTTGGAAACATCATGGTCCAGTTAAGCTTGACACTGTATCCCAAAGCAGACGTATGAAGTAGTGGAAAATAAAATATCCCCATGTCCTAGGGTTAAGTCCTTTAGGCAGGCACTCTGAGGCTTATTACTACCTTGGCTGTTCATGTTCCCTAATATGGTTGACATCAACCTGATAATCTGTGATTCATCTGAATGGATTTCTTGAAGACTCAAACATGACTAACTTGAGAACAGAGACAAACATGTCAGTGCATGCATTTTAAGCAGAATGATATTTGAAGTAAGAGATGCTGAAAATCTGTCATCTGCAAGTCACTGGGCAGCCTGATCCCAAGCCAGTTTTATAGTCTGTATGGAATTCAAGAAGCATATGCATGCGTGCTCAGTCGTTTCAGTCATATCCAACTCCTTGTGACCCTGTGGACTGTAACCCACAAGGCTCCTCTGTCCATGGGATTCTCCAGGCAAGAATACTGGAGTGGGTTGCTGTGCTCTTTTCCACAAGAAGCATATATTAAGTACCTAATGTCTAGGAGTCTGCTCAGTCATGTCTTGACTCTTTGTGACCTTGTGGACTCTAATTCACCAGGCTCCTCTATCCATGGAATTTTCCAGGCAAGAATACTGGAGTAAGTTGCCACTTCCTACTCCAGGGGATCTTCCCAACCCAGGGATCAAACCTGCATCTCCCGCATTGGCTGGCGGATTCTTTACCACTGCACCGCCTGGGAAGCCCCCAAAGTCTGGGAGAGGGAATGATAGTTAAGATATAATGCATTGTCTCTTGCTCTTGAGAATATAATGTTTGGAAGTTAAAAATTACATGTGAGGTGAAAGTCACTCAGTCATGCCCGACTCTCTGCGACCCCAATGACTATACAGTCCATGGAATTTTCCAGGCCAAAATACTGGAGTGGGCAGTCTTTCCTTTCTCCAGGGGATCTTCCCAAACCAGGGATCAAACCCAGATCTCCCACACTACAGGCAGATTCTTTACCAGCTGAGCCACAAGGGAAGCCCATACATGAAACATTTATTTAAAATCCAAATACTATCCAATCAGAAATCCCATAGTATTATAACTAGTATTCACGAGGGATGTGGAAACACAGAAGAATGAGACTTCCAGTTAGGGGTATCAACCAACCAGTTATCATCTACAAGTGTAAAACCTTCTAAAGGTAGTTTTGAAACAGACTCCACACATCAAACAGGGGGGTTGGAATAATGATGGTAAGCTGACTCTAAAGACTTGCACAGATATTAATACTGCAATCATGAGGATGTGCGGCAGCATGGAAACCACTCATGACAAAGTGAAATAAAAGGCAGTATCCCAAAGTATGCATAGGGGCTCCCTGGAGGCTCAGCCATCAAGAATCCACCTGATCAGTGCAGGAGACGCAGGTTCAGTCCCTGGATCAGGAAGATCCCCTGGAGAAGGAAATGGCAACCTACTCCAGTATTCTTGCCTTGAGAATTCCATGGACAGAGGAGCCTGGCGGGCTACAGTCCATGGATCTCAAAAGAGTCAGACATGATTTAGTGACTAAACGAAAACAAACAAAAGTACTGCACAAGGTATGCTTACAACTATGTCAAATTACATGAAGGAGGACATTTGTAGGATATGGGTAGGATTATAGGTGTTTGCTTTTTATGATTTCCACTATTATTATTATTTTCAATAGTGGAAATTTTAGAAATGCTATAGAAGAGAATATACAAATAGGTTAGCAGGTAGGCAGCTTTGAACTCCAGGAAATGTTTGATTAGATGATAGTAAGTGATCTAACATACCTCTCATAAAACATATCATGAAAGAAAGTGAAAGTCGCTCAGTTGTGTCTGACTCTTTGCAACACCATGGACTGTAGCCTGCCAGCCTCCTTGTCCATGGAATTCTCCAGGCCAGAATAATGGAGTGGGTTGCCATTCCCTTCTCCAGGGGATGTTCCCAAACCAGGGATTGAAGCCAGGTCTCCCACATTGCAGGTGGCTTCTTTACCATCTGAGCCACCAGGGAAGCCCAAGATACATCTTAAGTTATGCAAGTATCAGGAAGTTTGAACTTTGCCACGATGGTGACCAAGATGCTGGGACCTGTCTTTATTTCTTGTCATTTTCGTCCAAATGATAGTACATCTATGACACTAATAGTTGTATTTCCATGGCGAAGTTCCTACGATCAACACAACTGAAGTGGTAGGGTGCAAGGTGGGCAAGAGAGGTGGAATACAGGTACAACTTCTGAGATAATCGGATTACACACACACAGTTAAAGTCATTTGCCTCCTATTGCCTCCACTCTACTTCCAATCCCACCCTGAGGTGTTCTGCGGCTGGGGTAGTTCTAAGCATGGGCATCCGGCCCTGAGTACTGCTTGCGGAAATGACTTTGAATTTACACCTGTCAGGATTCTTATCTTGCCTCTACCACTGACCAGCTCTGTGCCTTGAACAAGCTAGCCATCAGTTTGAAACTCCTTTTCCTCCTTTCTAAAAAAGCATAAGCAGGTTTCAAAGCGGACATCCAAAGATGAACAAGATGGTCATGAGTGTAAAGCTGCTGGCAGAGTATTTGTACCCACTTGGCATTAAGTTTGTTCTCTCCCCGCCTATTTTCCTTTGTACACAGGACTCTGGTGTTCAGGTATCAGGGGCAAAATTCAGGCAGAAATGAAGGTGACTCCCCCTTAGCAGTAGGTTGTTTGCAGAGCTTGCTCCCTCCCCCATGCTTCCCCTCCCATGCATTAGCATCCTGACTTGATGGCAGGATGAGATCAGGCCAGACTTGTTTGGACTTTAAAGATCAGAGTGAATTTCCTGGGTTGGCTCTATGTGTAAGCTGTATTTAAAACTTTGGTCCTGTCTAATCAGGCTTTTATTTATTTGTTTGTTTTGCCATGAGGCATGTGGGATCTTAGTTTCCTGGCCAGGGATAGAACCCACACCCTCTGTGTTGGAAAAACACAGTCTTAACCACTGGGCAACCAGGCAAGTCCCTAATCTGCCTTTTAGAACTGGTTGTCCAATATAGTAGCCACTGGCTGCATGTGGCTACTTACACTGAATTAAAATGAAATAAAGTTAAAATGCATAAAAATGTTCCTCCATCACACACCTCAGATAATCAATGGGCACATATGGCTGGTGGCTACCAAATTATCTGGCATAGACAGAATGTTTTGATCACTGCAGAACAATTACAACTCCACTCTGGGTTCTGGGGGTATCAAATGGGAATAAGAAATGTCATAGGCTTGTATATGTTGGAAATGAATCCTTTGTCAGTTGTTTCATTTGCTACTATCTTCTCCCATTGGTTGTTTTTTCACCTTGTTTTTTAACGACGTTCAGCCCAAGAAGATAAACTCAGATAGTGAAGCCGGGTAGAAGAAAAACACATTTCTTGATTAGGGGGACTCATGAGAGACATCAATAGCATTCTCTCCACATACCACAAGCCACTTGCAAAAAAACTGTGATAAGATATGTCAACTTCAGTAATTTAAGTGACATTTTTGCTAGAAGAAATGAGCACTTCTTAACCAGATCCTGGTAGTCTGTGCATAAGGCAGAAATCTATAGGGATATACAATTTGTTCTAGGCTTGCCAAGCAGTTCGGCAGTTGTATTTCTTTATACAAAGGCAACACTTGCCTCTGGCACCACAAGTACCTGTGACGGGCAACACAAGTTTGTGAATGGGAGATGAGACACCAAATGACTTGGTACACTGTCCAAAGTTTCATTCTGAATCAATCAATTGCTAATTAAGGGTGGCCCCCAATAACCTATTCTGCCAACAGGGGGCCCTCATGAGTTAGTTACAATCACTGTACAAATGTCAAACTCATAAACCAAACAATATCTACAGCTCTTAACCCAGTCACTAGGTGCCTGCAACATTTTCAAAAGAATACAGCATTTGCCCCCTACTGTCCTTGAGATCAATTTCATGTTTCCCTCAAAAGGAGCCCTTATGAAGTTTTCATCTACCCAGGTACATACGCCTCATTTGAACTTCTGAACCCTTTTGGGGGTGTGGGGAGTAGGGGGAAGATGCTCTACCTAGAAGATGCGACAACTGTAAGTTCATGGCCTCCAAACCCAGTGGATGTTAGTGCTTCCAGAGCGCCTTCCACTTCCTAGTTGGCGGTCTGTCATTATTCGTGAGCCAGTCATTTCAATACTTTGCCAGTTTCTTTAGATCGCTGACCCTTCCACCTTTCCTCCCTCAGCAGATAGTCTTGTCTGGGACTTGAGAGGGTAACTGAAGCCACTAGACCAGCATTTAACTTCCTGCCCCCAAACCTGCACATTTACTTCCAAGGCAGCCATCTTATTCTGTTTCTTGTTTGTTGCAATGAGGAGGCATGTCCTGGCTAGCTGCCTCCTGCTCTGCAACCTTCTACCAGACCCTTCCTTACATGCCTCTTCTACAGGCTCCTTCCCAGAGGTGTTTGCAGTGGTCAAGTCTCTTCCATTCACTCTCTATCAACCCTTCTTCCCTATAGGTCCCTCTTTCTCTCCTCATCCTTAGAGCCAAATATCTCAAGGCTTATCTAGAGCTGCCCTCTCTGTGTCCCCCTCTCTCCTCAGCTTCCATGCTGGATCCCACTTCCACCATGAGATTGAAATCATCATCAAGATTACTAACAATCGTTTTGCTGCTGAATCAGTAGGCACTTTTTAGGCATTATCTCCCTCAACCTCTGTGAGGCATTTGGGTTTATCAATCCTTGGCTTTTTGCTTAGTCTCCCATCTAAGGGCTAACCAGGCCTCCTGCTTAGCTTCCGAGATCAGACAAGACTGTGCGCATTTCATGGTGGGGTGGCTATAGACTTACTCAGTCTCAAATGCTATTTTCCCTTGGCTTCCATGAAAGCATACACAGCTGGTCTTTCTCCCATGTTTCTGGTTAATTACTATCAACCTCTCTCTCTCATTGTAATGAAACACACAGAGAACTTACCATTTTAACCATTTAAGTCAGCAGTACATTCACACTGCTGTGCAGCCATCATCAGCATTCTTCTCTAGAACTCTTTTCATCTCACAAAACCAGAATGCTATATCCATTAAACAATAACTTTCAAAAAACAAATATTGCTTATACATAGAATCTAGCAAATTATACAGATGAACTTATTTACAAAGCAGAAATAGATACACAGAAGTAGAGAACAAACTTATAGGTACCAAGGAGGAAAGAGTCAGTTGGGATGAATTGAGAGATCATGATTGACAAATACACACTACTATGTATAAAATAGATAACTAATGAGAACCTGCTGGATAGCACAGGGAACTCTACTTAATGCTCTGTGGTGACCTAAATAGGAAGGAAATCTAAAAAAAGGGGATATGTGTATACGTGTTGCTGTCGTTTAGTTGCGAAGTTGTGTTCAGCTCTTTTGCGACCCTATGAACTGTAGCCCGCCAGGCTCCTCTGCCCATGGGATTCTCAGGCAAGAATACTGGAGTGGGTTGCCATGCCCTCCTCCAGGGGATCTTCCCCACCCAGGGACTGAACTCACATCTCCCACACTGGCAGGCAGAGTCTTTACCACTGAGTCACCAGGGAAACCCATATGCATGCATACCCGATTCACTGTGCGGTACAGCAGAAACCAGCACAGCACCATAAAGCAACTATACTCTAGCAAAAATTCAAACAAACAAACAAAAAAAAAACAGTAACTCTCAGTTTCTCCTCCTCCCCAGACCTTGGCAAGCACCATGCTTGCTTCTGCTTTATGAATTTGGCTGCTCTAGGTACCTCGTGGAATTGTATTCTCATGCAAATGGAGCTTTTCTGTGACAGATATTTCATTTACCATCCTCAAGGTTCATCTATGCTGGAGCAAGTAATAGAATTACCTTCCTTATATAAGGCTGAATAACATTCCATTATATGTATATACCGTATTTTGTTTATCCATTCACCTGTTGATGGGCACTTTGGTTGCCTTTGGGTATTGTGAATACTACTACTATAAACATGAGTATACTCCTTTCTTCCCCCCTTAATCTACCTCTTAAATATTGGTGATCTTCAAGGTTGTATCCTCCTTGGGCAGTTTTACCCATATTCATGGCTTATTGTTTACATGTTGCTGCTAAGTCACTTCAGTCATGTCCGACTCTCTGCAATGACTCCCAAAATTATACTGTGGTCCAACTTTCCTGTTTTGGGATTCAGATCCCTAATAGGAACATATGTCCTCTTGGATGACTACTTTTTACTTTGGCATCCATGAAGGGGGTCCCGAAGGATCAATTTGTGCTCCCGCAGAAGACGCTTCTCCATTAATCCCCTCTTGATACACCTTGTATTCCCTATAGCCCTTACCTGACTTTTTCTTCTCAACACTGAGATAGGGTTACCACATGGCAAGCACTCAATAGATGTGCTGAATGAATGAATTAGACCTTGACCTCTCACTTACCCAACCCTATCTATTTTGCTTTCTAAACTGTGCTCAAACTTCTCTCTACCCTCTGCGCCCTCTGCGTGCTAAGTCGTTTCAGTGGTGTCTGACTCTAACCCCCAGGCTCCTCTCTCCATGGGGATTCTCCAGGCAAGAATACTGGAGTGGGCTGCCATGCCCTCTGCCAGGGCATCTCCCTGACCTGGGGATCGAATCCTTGGCTCTTATGTCTCCTGAATTGGCACGTGGGTTCTTTACCACTAGAGCCACCTGGGAGCCCGCACTGTCTCCATCACCGAATCCAGAGGCTCGTCAACATCTTTCATTTTGTGTCTCTGCTTCTAATCTCATCCTCTCCTGATCACCTTCCATACAGAGCGACCATCCTTAGATAAAAATGATAGAAGTTTTACTTCTCTACTTAAACACCTCAACCATCCCTTTGAAGATACAACCCAAAGTTCATCACTGGCCTCCCAAGGCCCTTCCTGATCTGCTGGTCCATCCAGCCCTCCCTCTCACTATCACTCTGATGCTGCAGCTCATTACTGAACTTCTTTCAATTTCGCTAATACACATATGCTTCTCATATTTTCTTTCCAGGTCTTTGAAGATGCTACTCTTTCTGCCCAAACAATCCCTCGTTCTCTGCAATACCCCTCTGATCAACACCCATTAGCTCCTCCTTTTCCTTCAGGTCTTAGATGAGGTGTCACTGCCTCTTGGAAGTCTCATCTAACCTCCTGTTCCAGTCATGGCTTTGCTGTCACTGCTAGGAGATCACAGGATGCCATGGGGGCCCCTACCATAGTACTCAGCACCCTGAAGAAGAAGCTGCCCATTTTATTAGTGTCCCCTATGGAGAGCCATAGCTCCATCAGGGCTGAGACTCTTTCTTACCCAAACATACCCTCTGCACCTTGCACAGAGATGGGGCCATGGTAGAAGCTTAATATTTAACATGCAATCCTCCAAAAATTCAGCCTGGGACATTTCAAATATCCAGGAAAGTAGAAAAAACTGTATAACAGCAATAACATACACAGTACTCACAAGCTATACTCTGTAGTTAACATTTGGCCATATTTTCTTCATCTAATCAGCTTACTCTATTTGACAAACCATTTTAAAGCAAATCATAGAGAAAATGAATGAATTCTTCAGTCTTACCGACATGTCCACAGACCATGGAAAATAAACTACTGAAGAAAAGGATAAAGAAATAGGAATAGAAACCTTTAAATCTCTACCTAACTGCAGTTCAGTGAAATTCAGAAATGAGAGTGTTAAGCTGTGCATCAGACACTTTTATAAATGTTCTCTTACTCCATCATTTAATTCTCAAGAGCCTGACAAGGTCACCTCATTAATAGACAAAAGGAACTCTGTCAAGAACCTGTAGCTCTAGGAGGGAAGGAGAAAGAAAATAAACATTTGCTGAGCACCCATAATGTATCCAACACTTACGTTACTGCCAATTATTCTCACAACAAACTCCAAAGATGTAAAAACTCAGTGAGGTCAAGTTATTGGCCCAGAACCTAAGGGAGGAAAACGGCAGATGCAGGAATTTGTTCCAGGTTTCCCTCTCTCTCCACCACTATTCATTACTATTTAAATTACAATTTAAAATATATAAAATAATTTTTTTTTTTTTTTCCGTGGTCCAAGATGATTAAAACACATATTATTGCTTCTATAGGCACAAGGAATGCCTAGGCTAACTTTTTAGTTCTTTCTAGCCCTGTGGTATAGTGGGCTTCCAGGTGGCTCAGTGGTAAAGAATCTTCCCTCATACAGGAGACATAGGAGACACGGGTGTGAATCCTGGGTCAGGAAGATCCCCTGGAGGAGGAAATGGCAACCTACTCCAGTATTCTTGCCTGGAAAATCCCGTGGACAGAGGAGCCTGGCAGGCTACCATTTATGCAGTTGCAAAGAGTTGGATGTGACTGAGCACACACTTACTCCTTGGAAGAAAAGTTATGACCAACCTAAAAAGCATATTGAAAAGCAGAGACATTACTTTGCCAACAAAGGTCCGTCTAGTCAAGGCTATGGTTTTTCCAGTGGTCATGTATGGATGTGAGAGTTGGACTGTGAAGAAAGCTGAGCACCAAAGAATGGATGTTTTTGAACTGTGGTGTTGGAGAAGACTCTGGAGAGTCCCTTGGACTGCAAGGAGATCCAACCAGTCCATTCTGAAGGAGATCAGCCCTGGGATTTCTTTGGAAGGAATGATGCTGAAGCTGAAACTCCAGTACTTTGGCCACCTCATGAGCCCAGAACCTAAGGGAGGAAAACGGCAGATGCAGGAATTTGTTCCAGGTTTCCCTCTCTCTCCACCACTATTCATTACTATTTAAATTACAATTTAAAATATATAAAATAATTTTTTTTTTTTTTGCTGTGGTCCAAGATGATTAAAACACATATTATTGCTTCTATAGGCACAAGGAATGCCTAGGCTAACTTTTTAGTTCTTTCTAGCCCTGTGGTATAGTGGGCTTCCCAGGTGGCTCAGTGGTAAAGAATCTTCCCTCATACAGGAGACATAGGAGACACGGGTGTGAATCCTGGGTCAGGAAGATCCCCTGGAGGAGGAAATGGCAACCTACTCCAGTATTCTTGCCTGGAAAATCCCGTGGACAGAGGAGCCTGGCAGGCTACCATTTATGCAGTTGCAAAGAGTTGGATGTGACTGAGCACACACTTACTCCTTGGAAGAAAAGTTATGACCAACCTAAAAAGCATATTGAAAAGCAGAGACATTACTTTGCCAACAAAGGTCCGTCTAGTCAAGGCTATGGTTTTTCCAGTGGTCATGTATGGATGTGAGAGTTGGACTGTGAAGAAAGCTGAGCACCAAAGAATGGATGTTTTTGAACTGTGGTGTTGGAGAAGACTCTGGAGAGTCCCTTGGACTGCAAGGAGATCCAACCAGTCCATTCTGAAGGAGATCAGCCCTGGGATTTCTTTGGAAGGAATGATGCTGAAGCTGAAACTCCAGTACTTTGGCCACCTCATGCGAAGAGTTGACTCACTGGAAAAGACTCTGATGCTGGGAGGGATTGGGGGCAGGAGGAAAAGGAGACGATAGAGGATGAGATGGCTGGATGGCATCACGGACTCAATGGACATGAGTCTGAGTGAACTCCGGGAGTTGGTGATGGACAGGGAGGCCTGGCGTGCTGCGATTCATGGGGTCGCAAAGAATCAGACACGACTGAGCGACTGAACTGGACTGAGCAACTGAACTGAGCACACACATACACGCCCCTTCGTGGTACAGATGAGGCAGAGAAAATGACAACGGTGAATATAGAACAAGCAAGCACGTGAGATCAGAAGCCAGGGACCTGGTGCCCTGGCTTTGTCACCAAATGTCTGACACTAGGCTAGTCACCCAGCTCTCTACACCCAACAACGTTCACCGGTCAAATGAGCTGGATGATGACTGAGGTTCCCTCCAGCTGTTACGAAACAAAGCACACAGGAAACTGTGCTTCTTCGTGCTTTGCCTCAGTCGTCAGCTGGCGAGGGTTGGACGGATGTCTTCCTGATCCCAGCCCCAGGTTGTGTGCACCAGTGAATGTGCTCCCTGGGCAATGAACTGTGAATGGAGGCCGGCGTCAACTGGAATGTTGGGCAGCACAGGCAGAATAACTTCAGACTTCCAGAAGCATCTCTCCCACAGATTCTAACATGATAACTGCAGATGAGGACGGTGCCAGAAGAGGAGCTGGGGAAAAGTCCCTGCTCAAAAAACCCCTATTTCATCCCTACCGCTTGCACCCTCTGCTACTTGAGCCATCCCACTGATCACACTTATACATTTTGGGGGGGGAGGGTACAGAAAATTTTATGTATTTTTTATTCAGTTTTAATTGAAGTATACTTGCTTTGCCTTGATTCATGGACCTGACACTCCAGGTTCCTATGCAATACTGCTCTTTACAGCATCGGATCTTGCTTCTATCACCAGTCACATCCATAACTGGGTATTGTTTTTGCTTTGGCTCTATCCCTTCATTCTGTCTGGAGTTATTTCTCCACTGATCTCCAGTAGCATATTGGGCACCTAATGACCTGGGGAGTTTCTCTTTTGCTATCCTATCATTTTGCCTTTTCATACTGTTCATAGGGTTCTCAAGGCAAGAATACTGAAGTGGCTTGCTCAGTGGACCACATTCTGTCAGAGATGTGCAAGAGATG